>JBAIZL010000004.1:8404949-8437449 GCA_036971475.1 Prosapia bicincta | reverse complement strand
ATTTAAAAAAAAAATTCAATTCCTACTTAAATCAACAAAGAAAAATTTTATTTTAGTTACTTTTTATTTTAATTACAATTAATATAAATATGTAATTCAAACATTTACTACACAGACTAAATAAAATACCATGACCACAACTAACTACACAGAGGAACTAAACACAATCAAATATTTAGCCCACAAAAATGGATATGGGACAATTATATAATAGACAAACTACAGACTACACAGAAAAATACTCAACAAGAACAGTAACAACAACACAAACAACAAAAACACGAACACAAACAAATTCATCACCCTCACATACATAAACAAACTCACAAATAAGATAGCACACCAATTCAAAAAAGCAGGATACAATGTAGCTTACAGAACAACAAATAAAAGCCAAACATCTATCAGACACAGCATTAATAACAATACCAACACATACAATAACCCAGGAGTATACAAACTAAAATGCAACAACTGCAATAAGTTCTATATTGTACAAACAGGCAGATCTTTTGCCGAAATATATAGAGAACACAAAAGCGCACAGCACACTACTATTGAATCCACCTTCGGAAATCACCTCATGGACACTAAACACTCATGCAAAAATATTGAAAATAACATGAGCATCCTCCACACATGCAACAAAGGCCATATATTAAACACACTAGAACAGTATGAAATATATAGACATAGCAACACACATAAAAATGACATCTTAAATGAACAAACACGGCACAGATCACACATACTCTTCGATCCCATCACTTCTAACTTTCAAAATAATGGTACCGAGGAAGCGCAACAGCAGCATTCGTAGCGGCAAAAATACGAGGCTGAAGAAGTCGTAAGACGAAAACGTTTCCTTCAAGTGTAAGTTAACAATTTAACAACCTTTAGTTAACAAAAAGTCTGGTCGCAAGTAATAGCAAAAGTGTAATAAATAACTGTGTATATAGGATACATATGTTAGAATAACAATATTAAGCGGTAAAATAGAAAGCGAATTTCGTTGCAATTTTACATTTTCCTTTCTATGTTTAGTATTGGAATATTATTTTTGTTTGTTACTATTTATAAGCTTTTTTCATCGCTTGAATTATGTTGTTTCTTTTCGCTTTCCTTTCGCACTGTCCGTTTGTGAAGCAAGTTTCGATAACATTAATCTTTTTTTTGTTTATTTTATTATTTTCATTAATTTTTAATTGCAGAGCATTATTTATGATGTTGTGTGGTACAAATTTAAGGTTGTGCAATGAGGGTTTTAATGACAACCAGATAGGGGTTGACAACCCAAATGTTTATACTCGTAATTTACATTTTTATAAAATATTATTTTTTTAAACTGTATCAATTGTCATCCACTATAGGTTTTAAAAAATGTATTTGAACTTGATTGGATAAATAAAAACGTATTTTATTACCGTTTGAAAATGTTTACAAGATATATATCAGTAGAGTGTGAGCTAATAGAACGAGCTAATAGTCCTCAAAAAATGTAATAAGCAAAAATAAAGAACCAAAACATTTAACACAATATATAAAAACCAATAAACAGTTCTTTTTTTATTTGGGTAATATTACAAAATCCATGTATAGGTATAGTAGATAAGAAGTAAAATTGATCAGTCAAATGTTTTTGAGATAGGAACTAATATAAACAATTAAAAGTTAATTTTATATGTTTGAGTACAGTTGTCTGCCATTCCTAACGTTTAAAGTGAGTACAATTTAAGTTTTGAAAATGGAGTTACTCCGAAACCTGTCAACAGAGAAGATAATTGAAACGTTGGGAATGGGAGAAAACTGTACTCAATCATATTGAAATTTTCCTAACAGAAATGAAGATGAGTATAATTAATACAAACAATTAAAAAAGATAATTATGTTTTAATTTTATTTAATTAATTAATTACGAGTTTTGTAAAACAGAAAATGTAATATTCACCTTTTATGGATATTACGTTAACCATTCTACCTTAGATATAAATGTGCCTTATAGTTTTGTCTTCGCCTATAACAACTTTTATTAAAATGTGTAATAAAAGTGATAAATCTAAAATTTCGGGATGAATCCGAATCCCCCCCCGCAGACACTGACAGTTCCCAGTCGTTTTCCTGCGTTACTCCTGTTCTTCGTCTCTCAGAGCACTACGAAAAAACTTTTACAAGTGATTACATGTTAAATAATTTAAACCCAGAATTAAAGTTGAAAAGCATATTTAGTGCCTGAAAAATAGAATCAAAGATAGAACACAACGGAATAAATTAAGGAAAACACCGCACGAAAAGAAACAAGGTATCTAGTCCAGCCGACCCTTTCTACGTCCGAAAAAAGCACCTTCCCCGAACTCAAGAACACCCTTTAGTTTTATTGGAGTGTGTATGCCTCTTAAAACATTTTAGACTGAATTTAACTTTGACGCTTAGGATTGACTGATCGAATGTAACCGACCCATTAGCTACAGTGACTGATCAGAATGGATAACTATAGTTTGATTAAAAACAGAATAGAATTCTGCGTAGGTGAAATCGACTAGAGAGAGTGGGGGCTAAAGCCGTCTGGTCGAATAGGAACTTCACATCATGCTGCATGGGTGAGGGTTGTTCTCAATTCGACGTTAAACTTCCGTTCGTCGTTCAGTTTCATTATAACTGTAGTGGAGTGATTTACTATAGTTTGATTTAAAACAGAATAGGATTCTGCGTAGGTGAAATCGACCAGAGGGAATGGGGATTACAGCCGTCTGAGCGAATAGGAAATTCGCATCTTGCTGCGTGGGTGAGCCTTGTTACCAATTCGATGTTAAACTTCCGTTCGTCGCTCAGTGACATCGTAGCTGTGGTGGAGTGATTTACTAGTGGTGTAGCTTGCTTCGTTCTGCAATTTCAGTCGCTAGTAGTGGCGGGTTGACTGTTAATGCGTTCGAACTGACAACATTGCAACCCTACCCTGCCACAGACCCATTCCTATTCTACTTTAAATCAAAGTAAAGAAGGTACAGGCCGTCAGTCAGACAACGCCGAGACCCACAGCCTACTTAGGGATTTATACATGTCAAGTATTTCTGCTACGGCCATGAGTAATAATTAATTTTATAATAATTCGTCACTTAAAAACTCTATTTAAACATTTATTAGTTAAGTAAGAACACTGATAAGCACTTGTAAGACCACTTTAATTAATCAAATTACACTTCAATATTACTTTATTGTTTTCCTAATATTAGTGGCTTTGTTCTAAGTAATAACTTAATGAGAGAAGTGAAAAAAAGAACTTTCCCTCTTAATATGCTATATATAGCACAATATACAAATATTTATTTTAGATCAATATTCCCAATGATCAGCCACTTACACTGATCATTTTGAAGACTAAAATAAAAAAATAAAAAATTCACCAATGCACACTTATTCATTTTTGTTAATACTACTGTACGCATTACTACTGGTAGATTTCGATTTGAGAATGGCTGTACATAAATTGTGTCTGTTAGAAACATCGACGGAAATAAAGAATAAATTAGATAGTTATATATTAGTAGAAAGATTTCGATCATATTAGACAAATTTAAATTTAAAATTCATTGAACAGCGTTTCGACAACTAAATAATGTCCTCTTCAGGGACACTTATTTAACAAATTTACAATATTAAAAATATATTACAATAAAATTATACGTTCACTATATTAAAAATAGATTTTCTTTATACTACTAATATTGCAATTATTTTGCTAACGTCACTGCTTGTGTACATGAATTTCCTGACAAACTTTAGTCATTGCTAACTCACGCGATTTAGCATGATACTTGAGATGCGGTGGAAGGGAGTTCACTGACTAGTGGAAATGGATGGCCAGACAGCTGTCTACCCCTCTCTTGCTTTTAGGCACAGTGCTGTGGCGAGGATCGGCAAACACTGAGTCAGCGGCCTCCCCCACCCACTCTAAATGACAAGTCGGCCACACTGTGCATCGACTGGCTACGTCTCTAACTATAGCTCGCTACTTATATACACAAATTTAATATTGCGAATATATAATATTATTGTAATAACTTTTTTTTAATATTTTACATTTGTTAAATAAATACCCCTGAAGATGTTATTGTTCAGATGTCGAAACTATAGCAATAAATTTTAAATGTTAAATTAGATCGAATCTCTATACTAATTATTAATTATAACAGCCAATGGAATATTTTACAGAAGGTTATAAATTGCCTTACGATATTCGTCAGAATACTAATCCTACATTACTATATACAAGAAGCCAGACTCCTTTTATTACTACATAATGGTTGGATGTGAACCAAACAAGTTAACTAATCAAAGCATATTACGCCATATGTGCACAGTATGTCCCAGAAGATGGAGTATAGAGTGATTCTCATATTGTCATGACTTTTGTCTGTTTACCTATGCCGGCGGCTGCTCAGTGCCATCTGCTTCGTTGTTTGTGTTTGGTTCTAAAGAATATTGAACGCTCCAATAAAGACGCAGCAGTATTTGTACGGTTAAAATTGTCTTCCTTTATTTGAATTATTTCGTTACATAACTATTCTTACTATGGCATTTTTACAAGAATTATTTATTCGAAGGACTACAAGAAGATACAAAATCCAGTTTAGTCATTATCTAGTACATAAATACCAAGTAACATATTCATCTGGTTAGTGGGTAAAAAATCCTAAAGAAGAATATCCTTTCATAAATTATAATATATTACCATCCGCAGTTATAACCACCTCTACGCCTAGTTTCATCTGCTAGACATTTTTAAGCAAACAAGTTTCTTTAATCGATAATATGCGTTAATTCAGCGCCGACATGAGGACCAAGATTTTCACTTTCTTAAGTACTCACTGTTTAAAAATTTAAATATTTTTTAATTGAGCATTTAGTAATATTCTTCTCCCATAAGCTACAACACATAGATAGAAGGAATCACTCACTATCTTCTTGTTTTTATTAACAAACTTTACCAATAATATATGAAACCTCTTTACCACAAATTAGTTTTTCCTTATAACTTTCATTTCTAATAAAAGAAAAACTCATTTGAGGTAAAGAGGTTTCATTTATTATTATACATTAAGCCACAGTTGTTTTATACAGTTAAAACTTTATCAATGGCGATAACAATTATTGTTTATTGATCTGAGCTCCAAAAAATGCTTGGTGGTTAGGGTAAGTGTTAATGGTATCAATGACCTTATTTTGGGTTTCCCCAGGAAAAATATTAAATAATAATAGTAATGTAACTAGTATATGTCTCGATAACTGTTTTTTTTTTCAATTCCTTCTATAAGCTCACACTCTCCTGATATATATAGTGTACAAATTTTCAATCGTTAATAAAATACGTTTTTATTCATCCAAACAAGTTCAAATACATTTGTTTCAACCTATAGTGGATGACAATTGATGTTATTACAGTGTTTTTAAATATTTATTCAATAATTAAATTATAAAAATTTGGGGGTGTAGGTCGGATTCGAACTGAGTACCTTCTTATTCGAAATACAGCGCGCTTTGGCACTGATACAATTTTCCCATAAGTAGAAATACATTTCTGGAAGATATATATGAATTTTTCTTTTACGCCCATCTCGTTGTCGTCGAAACCTCTACTGCACAGCCTTAAATTGTTACCATGGTTACCACACGATATAATAAATAATGCTCTACGATTATAAATTAATAAAAAGATGAAAATATACCAACAAACTGGATTAACGGTATCGAATCTTGTTTCACATACGGACAATGCAAAAGGAAAGTGAAAAGAAACAACACAATGCAAGCGACGAAAAAAAAGAAAGTGTATACAAAGTAACAAAAAAGTAATAGTCCAACACCATACATAGAAAGGAAAATAGATATTTTTTTCTATTTTGGCACTTAATATTGTTATTCTGACATATGTATTTACATATTTATATTAATTGTAGCCTAATTATAAAATTTAAAAAACTAAAATAAAATCTTTTGTTACTGTCACATGCCAAACGCTTTCTTCAACATACCTGCAACACTCAACTATCTGATTACATTCATCCTTACTTTCTAGTTTTTGTATGGTCGCCACACTACTCTTTTAGCAGTGATGAAGTCATGATAACTGCCTGCCACTTTACACAACAGTTTTACCAGATAGAAAGGCAACCCTCAACTATCTGATTACATTCATCCTTACTTTCTAGTTTTAGTATGGTCGCCACCACTCCTTTACCAGTGATGAAGTCACGATAACTGCCACTTTACACAACAGTTTTACCAGATAGAAAGGCAACCCTCAACTATCTGATTACATTCATCCTTACTTTCTAGTTTTAGTATGGTCGCCACCACTCCTTTACCAGTGATGAAGTCACGATAACTGCCACTTTACACAACAGTTTTACCAGATAGAAAGGCAACCCTCAACAAGCATGAACATAAAGTTAAACTTGTGACAAATACCAGATACAAAGGGCACTCCTCAACAAGCTAGGATATGCCCTGGAGAGATGAACACTTTGGTCTAGCACAATTTGAATCTGTGAGCAATTTTTATCCTACTGAATAGTGTGCACAAATTAATATAGCGCACTTTAGCTAAGGAGATAAACAAATTGATGGATGAAGCTCGGAGCTCACTGCCTCTTAGAAACAGATAAGAAGGATTAAAATATCGAGAGTGCTATTTATACTAAATAATTTTTGTGGCGCCGTTAATAGTCCATGCCGGAGGCTGTCTGATAGGAGAACCGGTGCTTGCGACTATTCTTCTAAAGATTAAACGCGACAGCGTGGAAAAATACCGTCTACGCAAGACAATCGGTTCAAAGTGTAACACATCGGGTAAAATATTTACCAGCTTCTCAGACGTAATGGTGAAGCCATATCGACCCGGGTTAGAGTTATCCATATATTGTTTTATTAACTAAACTAACACACTCTCAATAATACGTTTACCACATCAAACATTTAATTTTTTATTTGTTCTAGAATGAAGTAAACGTAATTGATTAATATGACGATGGATTGCTTATTGAAACGTGTTTCATGTAGTAAACGTATTTATTGTGTGCGCGTATTATTTTATTGTTAAATAATCACCTCAAATCACGCCAATCACAAGTGTTTCTAAACGAAAGAAGTATTTTAATCATTGAATTTCTTTTCAAAGAAAAAAATAGTCAATAAACAATACACACACAACTTTAACCACAAATATTTTTATTCTAATCTTATGTACATTTCGGTTACAAAGTAACCATCTTCAGAAACATGACAATATATACTATGTATTGGAGTATCGAGTATGTATTGTCGTACCTTTGAAGATGTTTGCTTTGTAATCGAAATGTACATAAGACTAGAATAAAAACATTTGTGGTTAGAGGTTGTGTGTATTATTTATTAATATTAAAACAGTAAATAATTCCAAGTAATTAGTGAAAAAGATAGTTTTTTTTATTTCGCTGTTAAGGATGTTCTGTGAACGTTTAAATAAATTGAAACGTAGCAATATAACAACTTGCACAAACATAAAGTAAATTTTATGGAAACATATTGGCAAAAAATCCAAAATTATATAGCAAATAATTAACTTCAACAGGTCATAAAACACACAAAGACTCCAAAAACACCAGTTATATACAAAGTAAACCGTACATACTGCATTAAATTCTACATGGGCCAACAGACCGCTGCCTTCGTACAAAGGTACAAAGAGCACACAGACACTCAATTAAGAACTATACAGGCGCGTCTATTACTAACATAAGAAGCATCATACATCAATTACTACTACTACTACGTAGCGCTACAGCCCGGGGTGGGCCTTGACTTCCTTAACAATGTCCCGCCATGTACTTCTATCCTTAGCCTTCTGTTTCCATGCTGTAATGCCGAGAACCCTTAAATCTTCCTAAAGGTCCTGTAGCCATCGTTTTTTTTTGGTCGGCCAACTCTTCTTTTGCCAATCATAGTGCCATGTAAAAGTTTGTTGCATTCTATTGGTGGGCATTATGTGACTCAACCATTCTAGAGGTCACGTTTTAATAAAATGGACCACATTTGCATCTTTGTAAAGGAATACAACTCGGCATTAGACCAAAGCTTCCACACATTTGTTTGTACATCGTGGAAAGGACCATAAATTTTTCTCAAAAGCTAAGTGATTTTTCATCGCGGCAGTTAAAGTTCACGTTTCCGCTCCATAGGTTAGGACTGGCCGAATTAAGGTTTTATAGAGTCGTACCTTAGTGGTTTGAGACAATAGCCTACTTTTAAAAAGCTTTAGATTTGCGAAGTATGCTCTATTAGCTGCCATTATTGTTTTTTGCACTTCATTTATTGTTTTATTTTCATCATTCACTTCCGTGCCCAAATATGTAAACATTTTTACTTTTTCAAAAGAATATCCATCAACTATAACCTAGACATTCCCCACAAAAATAAAAAGGTCTTTGTGGGGAACAAAGACCCCATTTCTAAACGATGAGAAAGTAGGAGCGTTAAGAAAGATATTTGCATATGGCTAGGGCTCTGGTAGAGGATAAAGGGGTTACTCACGTGTCTAGGGACTTGAACCCCACTCCTTATTGAGGGTCATAAAAAGGTCTTTGTGGGGAACGAAGACCCCATTTCTAAACGATGAGAAAGAAGAAGCGTTAAGAAAGGTATTTGCATATGGCTAGGGCTCTGGTAGAGGATAAAGGGGTTACTCACGTGTCTAGGGACTTGAACCCCACTCCTTATTGAGGGTCATAAAAAGGTCTTTGTGGGGAACGAAGACCCCATTTCTAAACGATGAGAAAGAAGAAGCGTTAAGAAAGATATTTGCATATGGCTACGGCCCTGGTAGAGGATAAAGGGGTTACTCACGTGTCTAGGGACTTGAACCCCACTCCTTATTGGAGGTCATAAAAAGGTCTCTGCGCATTACTACCCCTTTAAGAAGAAGGATATGAACGAGGAAGTGGAACGAGTACAACAAATATGCGTACACCAAAAATATTGCGAAAGATGCGTACGGGATCAAGTTTTGACAGATGACGAGAGTAAGCCATGACGTCAGAACATCATGACAGGCGAATAATAAACAACGTTTAGGCGAACACGGATCCTTTAAAATCATTGAACTACATAAATGTGTTTATCTCTGAGCTAAACATAGATGTCGCTTAGTTTTTCGGGGCTGGAAATTCTTTAAAACTGTATCTATTAAAACAGGCTTTGGACTGGCAAAATGATAGAGATATCTTGCGCTATCATTTTGGCGTGTTTAAAATCAGCTTGTAGCCTCGGTAATTTTTTGTGTTTCATATTCTTACTTTAATCTATATTACGACTCTACCTATTTATTTGATCTTAACATCTGATGTTTTAGGCCTACTCTAATCCAATTTTTGAATGTAAGAAAGAGATCTTAAACAAGACATTAGTCTCCAGTTATTAACTATTTTTAGACTGTTTTTTTTTTAATTCTTTTGTCATACATAATATACTTTGTTTTTCTTCTCTTTTCTTCTATGTGTAACTAATCTCATGAGCATAGGAGTCGAAGTTTCAGCCTCTTTCGATTAAATCAAACTTATCACCACGACAGTTAAAGGCAAAGTGACCACTGACAAAGTGGAAACCTTTTTTTGACTCATATAGACTGGGAAAATCCAAAACCTTGAAAGTTATTAGCAAATAATTTAGGGGTAGATGACTTGGGTTGGCAACTGGAGTGTGGTTTGTGCGTTTTTCGTCACATTTACGTCTCACCCTCGTTAATCGCTATTGTTTCTTCATGTACGTATATTTCGCTGTACGCATTTTTTGTCCCACCGGTGGAATTATAGTTTGTAAAGTTTGGCAGAGCGCTGTACCCTCATTATGGTCTACCGACCCTTATAATCCCGTGGGAACACCGCTTCGCCTGGCAATAACTCTTCTATTGTGTACTTCAAAATGAAAAAGTATTAGATTTATTATCAAAAATACTAAAGAAATTATAGTTTCATGAAAAAGAGAATGAAAACAAACAAAAATTATAGGAAACACGAAACAATTTTATTATGAAATCAATTATATAAGGTTTAATATGATGTTAACTAATATTTACATAAACAAAATAATATTACAATGATAATATAAAAATTATATCGCGTATTTTACCATTTCTTTCTCCTTTTGGTGAAACTAGGGTAGAATTATGGCAACATATGAGAATCGTCGCTTACCTGAAGTAGCCCTGCTCTCAACCGTGAAGATAGGCGTCTACCCCGTCAATAAAAAGACCAAATTCAATAGATCAGAGAGAAATTTACAAACATAACACACGGAAAATAAAAACGTAAAGACGATCAAACTCAGTACTAATTACATAGGCCTACAATAATATACGTCATTAACGTCTATCAATCTGTAAAACTAAACTGCCTCTTGGTGCACACCTTAAACCAGATGATGACCTAACGTCGCCGAAAATGTGTTCAAAGTAATTTGGAAAATATATGATTTATTATTTTTTTTATGGGAAAGGAATATATAGGCTTATCAACATATACTACTAATATTGTTAGGTTACAGTATTGTGTAAACCTCGGTTTGGTCCTTTGGGTTTTATGTGATTTTCCTCAGAGGGCAAGGAAAAGGTTCCATAAGAGCTCAGAAAAAATAGAGGACTGAAGCAAACACAAATTTGTAATTTGCCAGGTAATAAAAAGCAGAATAATTCCAAACGTCTTTACAAACAAGACAAAATTCATGACAAACCCAACAAAAACATACATAGAGTAAAATTCAAGTGCCATGTTTTTTTAAAATTATTGATACTTAAAATTTTCCCGGCTTATTTTGGAAATTGTTTTATTAATTTATACGTCATCACAATTTCTGGAATTATTATACATTCATGGGAGTATTATAATTAACGTATGTATAAACGCATAAATTATTATATCCCAAAACTTCGAATAGCCTATACTGTCTGTAGAAATGAACTGTTTTTTCTACATAATTCAAAACATATAACCTATTGACACAAACCCATTATCAACACTGTGTATACTACTAACCACGCTTTGTATATTAAACAATATACATTTACTTTTATTTAGTTGTACTGTGTATAGTACAAATCGATTTGCAAATTTTCAAAATATTACCTACAGACACACACTCATTTCCCAATCTCCTTTAAAACAAATAATGTTTAATATATATATGTATATATATATATATATATATATATATATATATATATATATATATTCACTTTCACTATATGTACTTAAACAAGAATCTTACTTGGTATTTATGCGAGTTAACTTTCAAAGATTGGTAGTATCTCAATTGTCGAGCATTAATGACCGGGGGTTGTAGTAGACTGCCAGTTGATAGGAGGACAGTCTACTACAACCCCCGGTCAGTGATGCCCGATGATGGAGATACTATCAATATTTGAAAGTTAACTCGCATAAATACCAAGTAAGATTCTTGTTTAAGTACATGTAGTAAAAGTGATAAGTGAATACAAGAAGACAGTGTTGCAAAACCTAGAAATACATATATATATATATATATATATATATATATATATATATATATATATATATATATATATATATATATTATCAACAAAACTTTAAAAATGTTTTACCTTTATTTCAATCTACTTAAAATAAGCAATTCATTTTTCTTTCTGCTCCTTCTAGCACTCTAGTACTCATTCCGTCTTTATTGAGGTTGGGACATTGAAAAGCAATATATCGAAATATCGATATTTTTGAAATGGATTAACGACGGATATTTTTCACCAATATTGTCACATCCGATAAATCGATAACTTCTATATTTCGATGTGATATATTTACATTTGAAATATAAAGAAACCAAAAATTAATTTTTGCCTATATCTTGACACAGAGTGGTTTAATTTCGAAATTTTTGATCACGTAAACATTTTGTATTGATAGGTTTAACCTTGATGTCTACAAGTACAGTAAATGCAAATGAAATTAGCAAACAAATATTTTAATATAAAGTTACGTGCCTTTTATTGACAAATGCTATTCTTATAAAATAGGTTAAAAACATGTAAATAAGATGTTATATGTATCACACTTTCACACTAAGGTTGATGAATAGGGGATGGGGCTGACTTATATCGCACATCAGCGACGAGTTTCGACTTCTGAGATAGTGCGAGAAAGGCTTGAAGGGGGGGGGTGGAGAACAACGGTAGCCAGTCAGACCTTAGGGACGTCTAGGGGACAATCCATTCAAGATTTGGAAAGATATTCCACTGCCAAACTCGTACCAGCATCAATTGGCTAGAAAATTTCTGTCAGTTCTTGGAACATTCGTTCAGGCAAAAAAAAAAACTTTTCTCGAGAGGTTTATCAGCAGAAAGGAGCAGACTAAAACCCAATTATGAAAATATGCTGATATTCTTGGGCTCTCTGGGAAGAGAATTTTGAGAAAAATCATTTTTGTTTTGTAAAGAAAAAAATGTATATATATATGTAAATTAAATGTTAATTTTTAACTCCTTAAAATGTATTTTTTACACAATTTTAGAACAATAAATCAATTTTTTTTCATTTTTTACTGATTTCATCTTCCTTACTAGCATTACATTTCTCTTTATAATAAATGACAAAATGTTTTCATTATTCTGTACCGATATATCGATAGATTTCAACGACAAATATCTAGGTATCGATATTCACTGGTAGTATAAATGATTATATCGAATTTCGTATTTTTTTTCGATGTCAAGCCCTAGGTTTTAGAGTAGAACTACTTGCTGTCAGGCTAAAACCTTTGGTATATTTTGACCACTGTTTGTGTCTGTTGTGTCAAGGATACAAAGGGGAAATATTCAGAAAGCAACAGGAAGCCTTCACAAGCAAACCTAATATAAGCCTTTCCGCTGTGCAGGAGTCAATATTTTCGAAGGGGGTACTAAGAACAGAAGGTTAAAAAGGACAGATACCCATCTTTATCCCGCTTAAGGGCAGGTTTATTTCAAGTAAGCCACCCTGCCCACTCAATTCCATTACTTTTCTTAATACCAGGGGATCATTATGCCGTTACTGTAGTCCAGCCTAATTCTAACTAAACTCCCTTTTCTTTACAAGGTTATGACCCCAAAAAGAAAGGAGGTCTATATACATTTCTGCTCTGTATCCTATCCAATGGGTTTTATGTCCCTACCTTATCCCTACCTGTTTTACAATACTTTCCTATCCTTTGTAGTTCATAATAATCATAATTTCCAGTTGTCTTAAAAGCACGCACGCACGCACGCACACACACACACACACCCACACCCACACACACACACACACACACAC
The DNA here is from genome assembly GCA_036971475.1 of Prosapia bicincta. NCBI lineage: Eukaryota > Metazoa > Arthropoda > Insecta > Hemiptera > Cercopidae > Prosapia > Prosapia bicincta. Next base: position 8,424,106 of record JBAIZL010000004.1, on the reverse strand, counting down.
ACACACACACAAACACCCACACTCGCACACATACACATATACACACACACAAACCCTAGCATGTGAAGAACCGTTTGAAAACTGGATTACATATACGAGACTTCTTCTAAAAGTTGAAAAGTTAGAGATCTTATCACAAAAAATATTAAGAATTAATGGAGATGTAGATGGAAAGAATGAAGAGAGTATGGAAAGAGATATAGAATCTTTTTTTTATTGAACCAAAATGCTATCTGAGCACCAAGCAGATAATAAAATAAACATGATTATTACAGATTTCTTTCCAAACTAAGTAACAACACTTGGTTCACTGGACACTCGCAATGTATGTTGTCCTAGAATATGTGGAAGTACAAAACCCGTAAGATACTAGTAAAGTTTTAATCATTCAAGAAATAATTAACTTAGAAAAACCTTATTACGTATCAGTTTATTTTATCCAGTTTGACAAATGGATGTCATTATAAGTGTAATGAAATTTGTAAATAAAAATATTTCTCTTGGAGCTACAAAAATAATCACCAGAGATTTCACAATCAAAACAGATGGTTCATTTCTTTTAATAACAATACTAAAGAAACAGCTGTTGTGGATAATATAGCATTTACAAGAGATATCCAGAGGCAACTTACTAATGGCTGCAGAGATGTTCTGCAAGGCCTAAAGGTCTAAGATACATACACATTTTTTAATACATTAATTTACATTTGTGAATGTACAGTTTGATTTCTCTACCGTACTTAACTTGTAAGGTTATGCATAAACAATTGCACACTTTATAGGCATAGATCAGTATCAAGAGTAATCAAACAACTAGGGTCAGGATCCGATCTAGACAAATATTTTGGGGAGGGATGATGTGAGGGGAGGAAAGGGTCCCCACGTTTGGAAAATATTTAAGAGATATAATAGATACAGTATAAACTCTAAGGGTCTTCTATCCGAGAGAAATAGTTATAGGCCTGCTATGTAATATTACACACGAATTATTTAGCCCCATTTACCATATACTTACAATGTAAACAGCCTATTTATTACATTGTGGGTGGCCCTATTTATTAATGATTATAGTATGGAATTATAGTGAATACAACGGGTTTGTAAACATATTCTACTGATTATTAAGTAAATTTAAATCCAGAACGAACGCAGACATCGGAAAAGACATTTTAGTTTACATTTAAAGTGTTATTTTTATAGTTTAAAAATTTTCACTTTTCCGTATTTTGGGAGGGGCTTGAGCCCCAAAGCCCCTCCCCGTAAATCCGCCACTGATTAGGGTAAACACGGGAGAGTTGCCGCATCCGGGATAGACTGCGCATACCCCCTAGTTTTGACAAATGTCAACAGAATGTGTAGCGATGCTCACTGTAGACGCACAATAGTCTTTAAAGAATAAGTGAAGTGATTTTGTTTCAGTTACTCTGATTTTACACCTTTTTTAGTGCTTCTACTAAGGCAAGCATGTTGTTTTGGCTTCAAAGTTATTTCCCTTCAAACTACATTCGCAACTGTCGTTAAATCATTGTTTGAGCTTTGCAGGCACAATAAGTTTAGTTCCGAATGTTTTTGGCCGCCATCTTGACAGTCAAAGCCAAGGACCTGTTAGCTGCGACGTCTCTCCCGTACAAAACGGGATGCATGCTGCAATTTTCTATTATGGGATGCTTGCCGTAGTGAATAATGATTTCAGTTGATCTATAAAATATTTTTTTTAATGTTTCAAATCTACTGTTCCTCGTGTGTATTCTATAGATACTATAAAGCGTGGAAAACGCTGCCTCTGTAGGAAATGGTACAAGTGGTTTTCAGGGTTGTTTGAAATAAAGGTTTCAGGGCCACAGGGATCTTTCCCCTAAACCGAAATGCTCTTCCAGACTACTTGTTCTCCATATCGGATAACTTGGAACTTGTTCAAACCCAACCGGAGACTACGCCTGACCAATCCTACCGAGAGACTACTGGCATGCCTGCACCGTCTCAGATAATCGTCGAACCTACGCCGTGTTGCTGCAAAGACAGCATTAAACCTGATCAAGTGAAGAGTCCATCAAAATTTTTAACAAAAGTTTTTCCTGTTCCAAAACTAAATGAATGAAATTCAAGAAAACATGCTGGTAAGGGCGCAGTTGTTTTAACTTCTGTAAACTTAATTACATTTTTGTGTTTTTATCTATGTGAGATTAATTGTAGCCCACCTAACTCGATCATAATTGGTCAGTTGTGTTATTTATTTTCTCTAAATAGGTGCAATCACTTTATATTTTATGTATCGAAACGTTTTCACAAACTAGAGGCCTGCTTTACCAGTTTTTTGTTTGTTTTTTGAATGCGACGTATCACCCATAGCATGCGGGTTAGACGCCGCGAGGTAATGGTTTACAAAACAAATTCCCCCACTCAAGTGGTATAAGATTAAGGTGTGAGATTTTGCTAGTACTTCATAAATATAGCTAGTCAGTACATAGCGTACTTAGTTTTATTTTGTGTCCATCATGGGACTGAGAATATAAATATTTAAAAATTTGCGCCATGTCTCCTGGATTTACCTTATGATGATGTGTGATGAATTTTCATTAAGAAACTTGTACATTGAATAAAACACTCTATAGGAACACATTCAACTGGTTGTTAATTTTCAAATCACTAACCATTGGATAAATGTAACCAAATTTAAATTAGGCCCCTGTCGTCTCTCAGCCATAATTTCTTTAATACTCTCTTAGTGTTTTTTGTAGAAAATAAGTAGATTGCAAATACCATCAAACTGTAATAAAGTATTGTATAATTATTTTTAGAAACACGTAACAAGAAACTGGTCTGAAGTTAGAATAGAATGAACCTATGAAGTAGGTTAGTTTTTATCTGTGTTGCATCAACATTTCAATATTTTATTAGATGAAAATAAAAGCCGTAAACATTTGTTTAAAGTTATCAGTCGGCTGCCTTACCGTTTTGGATTGAGTAGAAGAAGACGCCTTTGATTTCATGGTTCTCTCTAGATCCACACTGAATGTACCGAACATTTGAAATGGATAGCATTGTTCACAATCTCAATACTGAAACATGAAAACACATTATTAGCCAGAGCTTACAATGTTAACAGATTATTTTATATATAACGTTGTAGTGAATTATTGCTACGAAAGTCACCGCTTGTTATTATTCCAGTAAGTTTAAGTTAAAGTATTGCTTCTTTCTAACTTACTTTAAAAGTATGCTTGACGGTAAGTTTAAGTTAAAGTATTGCTTCTTTCTAACTTACTTTAAAAGTATGCTTGACGGTAAGTTTAAGTTAAAGTATTGATTCTTTCTAACTTACTTTAAAAGTATGCTTGACAGTAAGTTTAAGTTAAAGTATTGCTTCTTTCTAACTTACTTTAAAAGTATGCTTAACGGTAAGTTTAAGTTAAAGTATTGCTTCTTTCTAACTTACTTTAAAAGTATGCTTGACGGTAAGTTTAAGTTAAAGTATTGATTCTTTCTAACTTACTTTAAAAGTATGCTTGACGGTAAGTTTAAGTTAAAGTATTGATTCTTTCTAACTTACTTTAAAAGTATGCTTGACGGTACGTTTAAGTTAAAGTATTGATTCTTTCTAACTTACTTTAAAAGTATGCTTGACAGTAAGTCTAAGTGAGGTATTGATTCTTTCTAACTTACTTTAAAAGTATGCTTGACGGTAAGTTTAAGTTAAAGTATTGATTCTTTCTAAGCTCCTTTAAAAGTATGCTTGACGGTAAGTTTAAGTGAAAGTATTGATTCTTTCTAACTTACTTTAAAAGTATGCTTGACGGTAAGTTTAAGTGAAAGTATTGATTCTTTCTAACTTACTTTAAAAGTATGCTTTACGGTAAGTTTAAGTGAAAGTATTGATTCTTTCTAACTTACTTTAAAAGTATGCTTGACGGTAAGTTTAAGTTAAAGTATTGATTCCTTCTAACTTACTTTAAAAGTATGCTTGACGGTAAGTTTAAGTTAAAGTATTGATTCTTTCTAACTTACTTTAAAAGTATGCTTGACGGTAAGTTTAAGTTAAAGTATTGATTCTTTCTAACTTACTTTAAAAGTATGCTTGACGGTAAGTTTAAGTTAAAGTATTGCTTCTTTCTAACTTACTTTAAAAGTATGCTTGACGGAAAGTTTAAGTTAAAGTATTGATTCCTTCTAACTTACTTTAAAAGTATGCTTGACGGTAAGTTTAAGTTAAAGTATTGATTCTTTCTAACTTACTTTAAAAGTATGCTTTACGGTAAGTTTAAGTTAAAGTATTGCTTCTTTCTAACTTACTTTAAAAGTATGCTTGACGGTAAGTTTAAGTGAAAGTATTGCTTCTTTCTAACTTACTTTAAAAGTATGCTTGACAGTAAGTTTAAGTTAAAGTATTGATTCTTTCTAACTTACTTTAAAAGTATGCTTGACGGTAAGTTTAAGTTAAAGTATTGATTCTTTCTAACTTACTTTGAAAGTATGCTTGACAGTAAGTTTAAGTTAAAGTATTGCTTCTTTCTAACTTACTTTAAAAGTATGCTTAACGGTAAGTTTAAGTTAAAGTATTGCTTCTTTCTAACTTACTTTAAAAGTATGCTTGACGGTAAGTTTAAGTTAAAGTATTGATTCTTTCTAACTTACTTTAAAAGTATGCTTGACGGTAAGTTTAAGTTAAAGTATTGATTCCTTCTAACTTACTTTAAAAGTATGCTTGACGGTAAGTTTAAGTTAAAGTATTGATTCTTTCTAACTTACTTTAAAAGTATGCTTGACGGTAAGTTTAAGTTAAAGTATTGATTCTTTCTAACTTACTTTAAAAGTATGCTTGACGGTAAGTTTAAGTTAAAGTATTGCTTCTTTCTAACTTACTTTAAAAGTATGCTTGACGGAAAGTTTAAGTTAAAGTATTGATTCCTTCTAACTTACTTTAAAAGTATGCTTGACGGTAAGTTTAAGTTAAAGTATTGATTCTTTCTAACTTACTTTAAAAGTATGCTTGACGGTAAGTTTAAGTTAAAGTATTGCTTCTTTCTAACTTACTTTAAAAGTATGCTTGACGGTAAGTTTAAGTTAAAGTATTGCTTCTTTCTAACTTACTTTAAAAGTATGCTTGACAGTAAGTTTAAGTTAAAGTATTGATTCTTTCTAACTTACTTTAAAAGTATGCTTGACGGTAAGTTTAAGTTAAAGTATTGATTCTTTCTAACTTACTTTAAAAGTATGCTTTACGGTAAGTTTAAGTGAAAGTATTGATTCTTTCTAACTTACTTTAAAAGTATGCTTGACGGTAAGTTTAAGTTAAAGTATTGATTCCTTCTAACTTACTTTAAAAGTATGCTTGACGGTAAGTTTAAGTTAAAGTATTGATTCTTTCTAACTTACTTTAAAAGTATGCTTGACGGTAAGTTTAAGTTAAAGTATTGATTCTTTCTAACTTACTTTAAAAGTATGCTTGACGGTAAGTTTAAGTGAAAGTATTGATTCTTTCTAACTTACTTTAAAAGTATGCTTGACGGAAAGTTTAAGTTAAAGTATTGATTCCTTCTAACTTACTTTAAAAGTATGCTTGACGGTAAGTTTAAGTTAAAGTATTGATTCTTTCTAACTTACTTTAAAAGTATGCTTGACGGTAAGTTTAAGTGAAAGTATTGCTTCTTTCTAACTTACTTTAAAAGTATGCTTGACAGTAAGTTTAAGTTAAAGTATTGATTCTTTCTAACTTACTTTAAAAGTATGCTTGACGGTAAGTTTAAGTTAAAGTATTGATTCTTTCTAACTTACTTTAAAAGTATGCTTTACGGTAAGTTTAAGTGAAAGTATTGATTCTTTCTAACTTACTTTAAAAGTATGCTTGACGGTAAGTTTAAGTTAAAGTATTGATTCCTTCTAACTTACTTTAAAAGTATGCTTGACGGTAAGTTTAAGTTAAAGTATTGATTCTTTCTAACTTACTTTAAAAGTATGCTTGACGGTAAGTTTAAGTTAAAGTATTGATTCTTTCTAACTTACTTTAAAAGTATGCTTTACGGTAAGTTTAAGTGAAAGTATTGATTCTTTCTAACTTACTTTAAAAGTATGCTTGACAGTAAGTTTAAGTTAAAGTATTGATTCTTTCTAACTTACTTTAAAAGTATGCTTTACGGTAAGTTTAAGTTAAAGTATTGATTCTTTCTAACTTACTTTAAAAGTATGCTTTACGGTAAGTTTAAGTTAAAGTATTGATTCTTTCTAACTTACTTTAAAAGTATGCTTTACGGTAAGTTTAAGTGAAAGTATTGATTCTTTCTAACTTACTTTAAAAGTATGCTTGACGGTAAGTTTAAGTTAAAGTATTGATTCCTTCTAACTTACTTTAAAAGTATGCTTGACGGTAAGTTTAAGTTAAAGTATTGATTCTTTCTAACTTACTTTAAAAGTATGCTTGACGGTAAGTTTAAGTTAAAGTATTGCTTCTTTCTAACTTACTTTAAAAGTATGCTTGACGGAAAGTTTAAGTTAAAGTATTGATTCCTTCTAACTTACTTTAAAAGTATGCTTGACGGTAAGTTTAAGTTAAAGTATTGATTCTTTCTAACTTACTTTAAAAGTATGCTTGACAGTAAGTTTAAGTTAAAGTATTGCTTCTTTCTAACTTACTTTAAAAGTATGCTTAACGTAAATTTGCACTTTATTTAAACATCCACCTAGAACTAATATGACTTGTGTAGATTATAGATAACAACTATTTAAGTAACAAATGATATTTTCTTCAAATTTTAATTTGTAGCATTTAAACTAAACTTGAATAATTTTTCCAAGTTATAATTTACAAATAGCTTGAAACATTTATTTAATATTATCAATTCAGATGTTATTAAAATTAGCTTTCAACAATTATAGTTTTAAATGTAATAAAATGTTAATTTTTTCAACTTTTTTAGTGTAAAATTTGTAAGTGGGAAAACTAAATATGTTATAACTATAAACTACACAATATCAAGAGCACAGTGGTACAATATATTACAATGAAAATATTGGAAAGTGCCCCAATACCACAAAAATAATAAAAAATAACAAATAAAACAAGTTACTTAAGATTAAACCCTTATGTACATTTCGATGCCCATGTCATCATCATCAGAGAGTCTTATTACAAAATTACAATCTAGCAAACAAGAAGTTACAAAACTAGAGTGATCTTCTAGTTTCTTCTAGATCTTCTAGTAGATCACTATAGTTTGTAACTTCTTGTTTGCTAGATTGTAATTTTGTAATAAGACCCTCTGATGATGATGACATTGTCATCGAAATGTACATAAGGGTTAAATCTTAAGTAACTTGTTTTATTTGTTATTTTTGTGGTATTGGGGTTCTTTCCAATACTTTCATTGTAACTATAAACTAGCTTAAGGATTTATACTTAACTAACCGCATTCAGTTCTTAAATGTTTTAACCTAACTTTATTTTATTTTTAATGGTTTTATTTCTCATCAAATGTTTAAACGTATGTTTTGTGAGAAATTAAATGTTACATTCTCGTATTTTTAATTATTTACGCTACTACATCAACAAATTCTTTACATATTTCTAACAAATGAATTCGTTTATTTGAAGGCCCTCAATTTACACGTTGCATTTTCCCTAAGTCTATTTGACTTCAGCAGTATCAAATAATTGGTTACATAATTATAACTTAAAAAGTATTTCTTTTAAACTAATCTTTTTATTTCAATAATAAAACTACAAGAAATATTTTACGAAACAGTTTTTTTCATTTGTTGATTCCATCTTCGCGTGAGCTACTAGTAATCATTTACAACTTTTTAAAAAAATGTTTTAACTTGCCTATAGTAGCACTTACTTTTTTTTGTTGTTGAGGACGGCCGTTTCGGGAGATGTGTCCCTTTGTCAACTCAGACCGTAACTGATCTCAAGGTTTACGTAGGTTAGGGTGGGGGTGGGATATTTTGGTGGTGTTGGTGTATTTTGTGTGTATTAGGAGTTATGATGTCAAAAAGTGCGTGTGAGTTGTAATGTAATTGTGTATTGAGTATGTGTGTAGGGTGTAGTTTGAAGTGCCTATATATTTCGTATTGTTCGGTTGTGTAGCGTTGGTTATTTCTGTGTTGTTTATGGAGAATTTGTAGGTTAGATGTTATGTCTATGTAGTCATGTTTTGTGGAGTTGAGATGATCGGCGAAGTTTGATTGGTAGTTATTGTATTTTAGTGCTTTTATATGTTCTTGGTAACGTGTGTAGAATGACCTCCCTGTCTGGCCTATGTAAAAACTGGGGCATGAACTGCAAGTTAGTTTGTAAACTCCAGTGGTGTTGTAAATGTCGTTGATTTTGCTGTTGGGTTTAAATTGTTTGTTGAGAGTGTTGTGTGTGGAGTAAGCTATTTTGTAGTTGTATTTTCGTAATGTGTTGGTTAGATTGTGGGTTTTGGATGATCTGTAAGGTATTGATAAGTATTTTATGGGATTGTCATCTTGTGTGTTTGTATTTGGGTTATTATGTTTATTTTTTAGGCGGTTGTATAATTTGTCTAGACAAATATTTTACGAAACACAGTTTTTTTATTATTATTGTACTTACATTACTTTACTGAAATATTAATTTTTAAATACAGTGATTAATCGGTAGGCCTACTCACGGGGTTTAGGTTCGCCGAACTAACCTCAAATACTGAAAGCAACTGTATAAAATAGGAGGGTTACGTTCCATATCGAATGTTAACATTACTTACAGCTGTACTGTACACTTATAGTACAATATGGTATATTTACGTACCACACAATTGCCTACAATTAAATATTATTTAAGTTTTCCTTCAATCCGAAAACACGAAAATTCTATTAAATACACAGACACACGTACTCTTTATTGTTGAACACTATTTTAAATTATTAAACACCTAATTTTAGCAAATATTGTTTTTTGAACACTGTTAATTTGATTTTTTTTAAACTTCTTTTTTACTTTTTGCGCGTTTCCCCCTACATTTTAACACACTTCTTTATATAGCGATAGTGTTCGATTAAATATTAATGTCAATTATAAAGAGGGATCAATTTCAGGAACGGTTGCAGCTGTTTCCCTAAACATACACTTCACCGACAGATTCTAATGTCAACTTCTTCGTACATTTCTTCGTTATCCGAGATAGGCACAGATTCGGTAGTAAATTCTTCCAGCTCTTCTTTCGTCAAATCCTAGTTCGCAGTTTACAAAAAAGAGATCTTTAATGTTAATGTGTTTAAATCCATCACCGTAAATTCCAAGTTCTATTGAGACATCAGTGCAGTTGAGCACTACAGCACAGTAGAACAGTCAAACTATCCTATGCTGCCTTAAGCCCCGAGCAGATTTCTCCTCCTTAGATAAGAAAGTTCGTGAAGCCATTCTTTTCCAAAACACTCCCGTCTCATCCTTATAAACAGTATTATTTTTTTTAAAAATTAAGTAAATTTCTACTGATGTTACCAAAGAAAAATTTTATTTTAGTCACCCTAGAGCACTATTTATGATATTGTGTGGTAACTATGGCAACAGTTTAAGGTTGTACAAAGGAGGTTTCGACAACAACCAGATGGGAAAAAAATTCATATACATATTTGAGAAATATATTTCTAGTATTAGAAGGTTGGCGCAGTGCCAAGGAGCGCTAGACTTTGAACATGGAGATTATTAATTCGAATCCAGCTGGACCCCAAAAATTTTGTAATTTAATTATTAAATAAATATTTCAGAAATCTGTATTAACATCAATTGTCATCCACTATAGGTTGAAAATAATGTACTTGAACTTCAAATACGTATTTTATTAACGATTGGAAATTTGTACAAGATATATATCAGGAGAATGTGAGCTAATAGAAGGAATTTAATAACAAGAAACGCCTATCTTTTGAGTAGTAGACCTAGAAGTGTACAGTAGAATGGATGTTTGGAGAACAATCAGATTTCTTGGTGATAAATAGCTACAATACTTTACAAAATAAATAAGACGAGAACTCATTATTCTACAACCTGCTCAGTAGTCTTGCTATCTTTCTTGTCTTTTTTTTTAAAAACACGATAGCCTACATATTTGTTGGGAGTCCTGTAATTTTGTCAACCGCGAATACCGAACTCACGAATAGCGAAGGACTACTGTATTCACCTATTCTAAAACCCACTGTCGAGTTACTTTCGCGGTAATATTCCGTAACCGTAATTTAACAAACGTTTCTTATCTAAAATTATGAATTTTGACAAAATTTATATCAGCATTTGATCTAAATGTTAAATATTATTATATTATATAATTTCCTTATGGTAATAATAATAGAAATTTTATTTTCAACGCCCTCTTCCTTACATAATGGCAAACGTTTGATCTGTAACACGTTTTAGTATTCCGTCACTTCCAGTCAAGTATTGCATAACATTAACTGAACTGTAGTTTCTTTATTTCATTCACACTCATATTTATTTATTATTACTCATATTTATTTATTATTACTCATATTTATTTATTATTACTCATATTTATTTATTATTACTCATATTTATTTATTATTACTCATATTTATTTATTATTACTCATATTTATTTATTATTACTCATATTTATTTATTATTACTCATATTTATTTATTATTACTCATATTTATTTATTATCACTCATATTTATTTATTATCACTCATATTTATTTATTATCACTCATATTTATTTATTATCACTCATATTTATTTATTATTACTCATATTTATTTATTATTACTCATATTTATTTATTATCACTCATATTTATTTATTATTAGTCATATTTATTTATTATTACTCATATTTATTTATTATTACTCATATTGATTTGTTGGTAATTATTCCGACGTGCGACTACCGCTATTTTCGGACTAACATTCACGAAAATAGTGGTAGTCGCACGTCGGAATAATTACCCGTTTTTAAAAATATACTTAAAAAACATAACCTAAACTAACCTTTATTGACGTGCGACTACCGCTATTTTCGTGAATTTGTTTTTACTTTTATGTATTTTCACATTTTTACATATGTACGTTCCCTACATTTTTATGTATTTTTGTGAAAGTTACTTTATTTCACATTTTAAATGTTAAATTGTAATGACATGTAGGCCTATAGCGTGAACCGAGCGCGCAGTAGCTACAGCGCACTGCACTACGTCTAGATCTGTAATTTTATACATACTATATACCTACATTAAAATATACCTACAAAGTATCCAGTCAGGATAGATTTGGTAATAATTGTATTCAGAATTACTATCTATTTTTATTAAATTATAACCAAATCTATCCTGACTTGATACTTCATAGGTATATTTTAATGTAGGTATATAGTAATGTTGTATAAAACTATAACCAAATCTATCCTGACTGATTACTTTGTATGTATATTTCAATATAGGTATATAGTAAAATTGAATATAATTATAACCAAATCTATCCTGACTGGATACTTCGTAGGTAGTCATTCGTAGGTAATTCACGAAAATAGCGGTAGTCGCGCGTCGGAATAGTGGTAGTAGCACGTCTGAACTTACGTCAATAAAGGTTATGTTTTTTAAGTATATTTTAAAAAACCAGTGTCAGCGACAATTATTAATGTTGGATTCGTGTTTAGAACGTAAAAATACATAAGAAAAGTTTAAAAAAATCACGAAAATAGCGGTAATCGCACGTCGGAACAGCGGTAGTCGCACGTCGGAACAGCGGTAGTCGCACGTCGGAATAGCGGTAGTAGCACGTCTGAACTTACGTCAATAAAGGTTATGTTTTTAAGTATAATTTTAAAAAAACGGCGTCAGCGACAATTATTAATGTTGGATTCGTGTTTAGGACGTAAAAATACATAAGAAAAGTAAAAACAATTCACGAAAATATCGGTAGTCGCACGTCGGAACAGCGGTAGTCGCACGTCTGAACTTACGTCAATAAAGGTTATGTTTTTAAGTATAATTTTAAAAAAACGGCGTCAGCGACAATTATTAATGTTGGATTCGTGTTTAGGACGTAAAAATACATAAGAAAAGTAAAAACAATTCACGAAAATATCGGTAGTCGCACGTCGGAATAGCGGTAGTAGCACGTCTGAACTTACGTCAATAAAGGTTATGTTTTTTAAGTATAATTTAAAAAAAAACGGCGTCAGCGACAATTATTAATGTTGGATTCGTGTTTAGAACGTAAAAATACATAAGAAAAGTAAAAAAAAATTCACGAAAATAGCTGTAGTCGCACGTCGGAATAGCGGTAGTAGCACGTCTGAACTTACGTCAATAAAGGTTATGTTTTTTAAGTATATTTAAAAAAAACGACGTCAGCGACAAAAAATAATGTTGGATTCGTGTCTAGGACGTAAAAATGCATAAGAAAAGTAAAACAATTTCACGAAAATAGCGGTAGTCGCACGTCGGAATAATTACCAAAAAAGGCGTCAGCGACAAAAAATAATGTTGGATTCGTGTCTAGGACGTAAAAATACATAAGAAAAGTAAAAAACATTCACGAAAATAGCGGTAGTCGCACGTCAGAATAATTACCGATTTGTTACTTTCCTATCTCCTAATTGCAAACATAACTTTCAGTAAGTTCTTCAAATACTACTTTTCACAGATTTTGATTTTATACTATTTTACATTTAAATAAACTTCAGACCATCTACAAATTACGTATGTAGGCTATATTTTATTATAAAATAATTAAATTTATTATAAGTTATAAACGTGTTGCAATAAGTGAGTATTATAAGTAAATATATTTCTCAAACGTTTATAGAACCTTGTCATACGTTTAGTGATAAGACTGTAGAGTAGAAAAATTACATAAATAAATCGGAATAATAAAATAACAATTACACTGCGTAATATAACATCTGCGGCACTAATAAAACAAGCATAAAAAACAATGTGGTATCATTGTGAAAAAAATAAAACGCCTGATTCACTTGTTACAAAACACGTAAAAATGACTATTAGGTTATAATAATTAACTATAACCTACGTTAGCTTGCCAATAACTTATTAGGTAATGGTATTGCTTAAAAGGTTTCAAGTGCATACAATACGATAAGACTGCGTTCCATGTGTTAAGCAAATATCAGCTGTTTTCTTTCTAAGAACAAAAGCACAGGCCGACCATAACTTGAACTGATGCAGTTTGAATAGGAATTTGTAGGACGTAATGAAAGGTTTATGATTAAAGCTCAACTGATTTGAGAAAGAAAATCAAGATACTTGTCAGCTCCATAGTTAACAATACAGAATAATAAAATTGTATTTATTACAATAAAAATATTGAAAAGAACCCCAATACCACAAAAATAATCAAAAATAACAAATAAGACAAGTTACTTAAGATTAAACCCTTATGTACATTTCGATGACCATGTCATCATCATCAGAAGGTCTTGTTACAAAACACAATCTAGCACACAAGAAGTTACAAACTAGAATGATACCAATCGTTCTCCGCGGTCGCTATATATAGGCGTGAGGTAAGCTCCGCCCCCTCTCCGCCCTCGACCGACAAATAACGATCGGCCATCAGGAACCAAATAGGTTATGTCAAAAAATTACATTATAATAATACATATGTAATAAAAACTACAGCAATAACAATTAATAAACTAAAAGTAATTAGATTAAAACATCGTAATTTGAAGAAAGCTATTTAAGTAAAGTATATAATGGTGAGTAAGGAATAGGTCCTTTATCTGCATTCATTAATTTACAATTTGATTTGACTATAAAAACACTTTCATAACTATTAAGTAACTTTTTTGAGTTTATACATTTAGCTAAAATAGCATTTTTATCTAAATCATGCTGATTACTAAGGACATGTTCTGCTACACTTGATTTTTCAGGTCTTTCATATTTAATATGGGCAAGATGTTCTTTAAATCTGGTTACAATTTTTCTTTTAGTTTGACCTATATACATCTCGTTACAAGTACTACAAATTATCTTATAAATACCTGATTTTTCCAACATTGGAATTTTATCTTTCGGGTTACACAATAAATGCTTGAGTTTATTTTGAGTTTTATAGGCTATCTTAACATTTACCTTTTTAAAAATAGAGTCTAACCCTTTTGTTAAAATATTATCGAAAGGTAAACTAATAAAAGTACATTTTTTAACTTCTTTTTGAAGAGTGGTAGTTGTGTTCAAAACATATTTTAATCTTTGTTTTCTAACAATATTATCTATAATTTTGGTATCAAAATCGTTATACCTAGCTACCTAACTCAAAAAAGTTACTTAATAGTTATGAAAGTGTTTTTATAGTCAAATCAAATTGTAAATTAATGAATGCAGATAAAGGACCTATTCCTTACTCACCATTATATACTTTACTTAAATAGCTTTCTTCAAATTACGATGTTTTAAGCTAATTACTTTTAGTTTATTAATTGTTATTGCTGTAGTTTTTATTACATATGTATTATTATAATGTAATTTTTTGACATAACCTATTTGGTTCCTGATGGCCGATCGTTATTTGTCGGTCGAGGGCGGAGAGGGGGCGGAGCTTACCTCACGCCTATATATAGCGACCGCGGAGAACGATTGGTATCATTCTAGTTTGTAACTTCTTGTGTGCTAGATTGTGTTTTGTAACAAGACCCTCTGATGATGATGACATGGTCATCGAAATGTACATAAGGGTTTAATCTTAAGTAACTTGTCTTATTTGTTATTTTTGATTATTTTTGTGGTGTTGGGGTTCTTTTCAATATTTTTATTGTAATATATTGTACCACTGTGCTCTTGATATTGTGTAAATTGTATTTAAATTAATTTTTTTTCCATAGCGAGATTTTTAGCACAGTTGGTCTTATTTACAACTTTGAAATTTCAAGATTTTAACTGTGTTAAATTTGTACCGACTCTATTTAAAAGTCGACATTTATGAATACATTCAAAATCTGTTAATGACCTAATGATCTTAAAATGTAAGAAATTATTTTAATTGTAAAATGGAATGTTTTGCTGAAAAACACATTTTAATAAATTTATTCCATATTTTTTTTGTTAAACTGTTTTTAACCTTATTAACTATAGGCCTATTAATAATATTATAGCACCACTGTGATTGTAATTGGCCATTAGTGAAACATTGTAACAAGGTAGAAATGTGGAGCAAAAATAACACTGAACTTCACAATGTGGAGCTTGTTAGAAGGAATATCACATTCACTAACTTTAAAAATTTCTACAGCACAAAAAGTTACATATAACTGTATAATAGTTTTAATATAATGCTTTTATAATAGTTTTCTGCCAATTATTATTCACCAGGAGCCAACTTTATTCATACCAATGAATTAATTAGGTTACATTCAGCCTGTATATGTTATCAATCTTAAAACAAAATTATTCTTTATAATTGTAACAAAACAAAGTAATTCTCCACAAAACACAAAGCATTTACTAAATGTATTAAAACAAAGTTTCTGTCATAAACTATGATAACATGAACATCAGAAATATAGAAGACTGAGTCATATATATTTCTTATGTTTATAACCTTCACTAACACGCCAGCTATAATATTGTTTATAAGATAATAGGCCTATTATTTACAAATTTGGTTGTCTTTTTTATAAAAGAACAAGTTTAGTACTTATGAAACCAGAAAGCTAAAATGCAATGTAAAAGTTTTTACATTAATATATTCCGTATCATATTAGAAACTAAATGTATTATTAAAGTTTGAACAAGAGGGGAAAAGCCCAATCTTCTTATATTAATAATAATAACAAACTCTTTGCCTTTTTGAAAAAAATCTAATATTTCACTAAGTGAAAGCAAGCTTACTTATTCAAGATTAATTTGTAGTAAATTTACAGTGTTGTCTACAAAGATTAAAAAATAGTATATAAAAAGGATTTACATAAAATGGATTTTAAATTTTTTATTTCGTTTGTAATACACATATTTATAGAACCAACTATTTCAGGCATATTAAATTATAATAAAGAAACCTTTATATTACCTATAAAATATACTGTCTGTAGAAAAAATTAACAAAAACAATAACCTCAATCAAAATTTAGTAAAAAATAGAACAAATAATTGAATTGTTGCACAGTTACAAAAGATCAAATAGTAACTAAATTTCATTTCCTGCATTTGAATAAATATAACTGTATATAATTAAATAGAATTTAACAGAATATGAGTAAACAATACGAAAATATTTCAAAAAAAGAATGTTAATACATTGTTTCTGTAGAAAAAAAATTTAAAGGAACTACAAAATACCACATTAAGTTAAAAGATATCAATTTATAAAAGGCATGTGATGGATGTCAAATAACTCAAAAGCTATGTATGCCCTGTAAATTTTGAGATAAAATCATAGACTAATGAATCTAGATAAAAACACAAAATACAAACATTAGCATGAATGAAAACAAAAACAAATAAACATTTGGAGTACACAGATTTTTATGTACAAATTTTAATTAATTATTCGTCAATACAAAAAAAAACCAAGAGGAAAACCAAAAAATGCGGGAAACTAATTTATTATTATGTGTATTACTTTTAAATAGATTTCTGTATACACAAGCCTTACTAACAGTTTGAAGGCTAATTAAAATAATGTTTAGATTACAAACTAGTAGATAAAATCTATTAGTCACAAGCAACTGGAAAAATGACTTCTTAGTTATTTAGCTTTTTAAAATATTACAACTATTTTATTAGAGTATTTTTATATCTGACATATTATCTAGTCGTTATCTTAAAATTACTGTAATTTCATTTGGTACCTCAGGCAGTTGTCCTAACTTCACAGAAATATACTCCAAACACATTATGAATTAATGATCATTTATGCACACCTATAAATTAAACATATTAGACATCTGTTAAGAATAAAAAACCAACACCTTAACAGATAATAACTTGGAGCAACTGAGGTGTAATTTTTTAGTATAAACAACTAAAACCTCTTACACCACATAAATTGTTTATTTAAATCCTAATGTACATGTCTATCTTAAGGCAATCCTTTTCAGAGAAAAATGACTTGTAGTAATTTCCTCTGAAGATAATGAAATGTAAGTCAGAATTTCAATTAAAAAATTTTGAGTTTTAAGAGGTTTTATTTATTTATAATAAAAAATCTTAAGATATTTTAAAGGTTATTTTTTCAAAAACACCAAATCCATAATTTTCTTAAATAAAATAGTGTTAAAATTTATATTTATCTATTTTAAATAAAATAAATTTCCTTAATAAATTTCCATTATGATTTTTCCATATGCTCCAAATTCTACAACGAATTTATAGTTCACTTATATACTTACTAATTAAAATTTCAAAAATTTTTAATAAAAATATTTTATAATTCATTAAAATTCTTACACATAATTTTGCTGGTCAGTCAATTGCTAACCTACAATTGCAGTAACAACATAATTAAATTATTTCAATTCAGTAAAACGGTTTATGAAAAACCAGAGAGAAAGAATAATTTTTATATTAAGCAAAATACTTTATAAATATAATAATCTTATTTTAACTCTGGTATTCAGGATTCCACAAAGTTCTATCTGTCTATGGTCCTTTCTTTTATGGAATAAATCTCTACTGTGATACACATAAAACTACTTGGTAGCTAGAATTTTTTGTTTAAAATAAATATTATTTGTAATAAAGATAACCTAACCTAGTATTTGAAAAAATCTACTTGATCATATTTGATAATAGAGCCTATTTTTGTTTAAACCTTCTTTTAAATATAATGATTTTATTACTAGACTTAAATAGAATTACATAACATCTTAATTTAAATATAGAAAACATAAATATATTTTTTGTTTGTTATTATCTGTAAATAGAAAAATATTTTTGAGGTTAGGACATGTGTAAAAAAGTAATAAACGTACCTAAAAAAAGACGCTTCCAGTCTAAATCATGTTACAAAACTTTCACTAATCACTTGTCACTACTATGCGAGTATTATGAAAATATTTTTAAAAAAAACAAATAATTCGTAAATTAAACAAGCACTAATATACACATTCACTTAACAACCTTCGGCTCGCAACGACTGTGCTGCTAAACAATGACAGCAACTGGTGCATTGGCGGCGCATGTGGCGAACTTGCGCACTACGATTCCAGCAGTGCTCAAGATTGAGTCCCAGCCAACCAGGGGAACTTTCTCAACTTGCTGTCAGGTAACAATAAACTTCATTTATTCAACGATCATGGGTATATTGACAGAGAATATGTTATTAAAAGTTTGCTAATCATAACTCTACTTTAGTTTAATTTAGCGAACTATATACAAAACGATGTTATTACTGCTTAACCTCTATGCTTCAACCTCAATACGAAACTCATATTAATTGAAATTTTATTGTCCTATTAACTAATATGAGTTATTAGTAATTATATTGCCTTGCAGTGTTTTGCATGATTACAATTAAAAATGTTCATTTAATTTGTAATCCACTAAATAGTTGCCACGTGAGTGCAGTGTAACACCTCTAGGAGCTTACATCAGTAATAGTTGGAACTTTCGCTAATAGATAGCGCGTACATGCTATTTTTTTTAATGGCATGAAAATTTAAACTTTAAGATTAAACAGGTTACAAAAAATCTACAATTTATAACGTAGTTTTAAAAATTACACTTTCTATATATAAAAATCATTATTGAATTAATTTATTGGTTACAATGTTTAATACTTTTTAAAAGAGTTTAAATAAATTATTTAACCATTGACCATTTAACTTAAATTTTATTATGAAGAATTTGTATTAAGTATAAGTTAAACTTATACACTTTCTTTGTATAAACCATTTTTATGATTTTATGTTTTCGTTTTAATTTTGTTATTTAAAATTATTTACGAAGTGTATAAATTTTACAGTGCTTGACCTTATGACTAGAAGTAGATAAGACATTTGTTAAGATTAGTGTGGGGGGGCGAGGCTTGCCTCCATCTGAGAAAACGGATGGTATCTGAATAATTAACATTTAACAATTTAGTGTTCACCATTACTACAGTTGCTAACTATTTTGTTTTACTACAGTGAGAGTGAGAGTTATGTTGTTATTACAAAGTATTATCTTTTTCAGTATTAGTAAGTACGAAAATGGTTTGAAAAGCCAATTCATTAATATGGTTATT
>JBAIZL010000004.1:8307449-8397449 GCA_036971475.1 Prosapia bicincta | reverse complement strand
CAACAGATGTTTTTCTCAGGAGTGTTCTATTTGCCTCAAACAGCTAAAACACATTATAGTACTTGTCCTTCAATCTTTCCTTCATCATATTCCTAAAACCTTGTTGCTAAGATGTATTAATACTTTCTATTCTTGCTTGCAGTGATAGAACTTTTGATGGTTTTTGAACAATTTTAGTTCCTCTCTTTGCAAGTTCATTTGCGGCCTCATTCCCCTATATGTATTTATCGCATCCACAGCATACTTTAAGCTGTACGTGTCACCTGGCTAGTGATAAATGAGATAAATGATCAACAATGCTGGCGAAAGCCTCCCAAAGTCAGAATACAAAATTTTACAGTATGTTCATGCTCAAATGGTCATTTTACAAATGTAAGTTTCAAAAGCTGAACTTTAAATAATGTTGTGTTCAAAATGCTTACTGCGTGCTCTATATTAATAATTATAAATAAATGTTTATATATTTTTAGGTTAGTTTTGGTTGGTAAAGATTATTTAGATTTTTTGGACTAGGAGACTGACAGACTTACCTTGGTAAGAGTCCACTCTGTAGTCTTGAAATAGAAACACATAAAAGCACTTAAACAATGATATATTTCAACCACACAGTGGTCTTTGTCAATCGAAGAGAAAACACAAAAAGAAATATGAGAGAATGAAATAAAATAATTGTAATCACAGATTGTGTAGAGTAGAAATCAGATGTCACAGAAGCACAGATTAAAGATATATATATATATTGTTACCATGAACATATGAGTGATATATAAACTATAATCACTCATATGTTCATGGTAACAATATATATATATATCTTTAATCTGTGCTTCTGTGACATCTGATTTCTACTCTACACAATCTGTGATTACAATTATTTTATTTCATTCTCTCATATTTCTTTTTATGTTTTCTCTTCGATTGACAAAGACCACTGTGTGGTTGAAATATATCATTGTTTAAGTGCTTTTATGTGTTTCTATTTCAAGACTACAGAGTGGACTCTTACCAAGGTAAGTCTGTCAGTCTCCTAGTCCAAAAAATCTAATTATAAATAAAAATATTCATAATTATTGAAGTACCATTAATCACACCTTATAGTATTATGAAACACTTTCCCAGGCGTAATAATGTGATACACCTTGTTCCATGCCTTTACCAATGAAAAACTCACCTGTATCAATATTAAAAAGTACTCTTACTAGTTTCTCTTGTTATTTACATCATTTCTGTTGTTTATAGGACTCTCCATTCGTACCTTCATATTTTATCCAAAAAAAGTAAACAATTTTCTTCAATGAAGTCTTCTTCTTGTTCATTCCATCACACATTCATTTCATGATCGCTTTCAGATCCATTCAGCATATGCAAATGTTGGCTCTTATACTCAGGCATTTAATTCATCTTGGATTTTGTAGTCCATTATGTTCAGTGAAACTTAATTAATCGCTTTAACATTAGTTTATTACTACCTGAACTTTAATTTTTGTAAATTTGTGAAAACTTACTGATACAGAACGTTTTCAATAGCTATGTGGCGATCTTCATCAGTTTCTTCTGCTTGGAGATGTTGAGTTAAGCGGTGACGGTTATAAAGGCAGGTTTTCACTGCCAACAGACAAACTAGGCACAATTACACCAACAACAAAGATAAACCACAAGCACCAGGTGTATACAAATTAAACTGCAACAAATTCTACATTGGGCAAACAGGTCGCAGCTTTAAACAAAGAGTCGAAGAACACAAACAGAACACCGACTCAGCATTTTACAATAACATAAAAGAAACAGGACCCAAATACACAAACATTTACCATAACCTAAAAATCCTACACATCAACAAAAACGGACCACATTTTAACGCACTAGATCAATATGAAATTTACAGACACACAAAGTACAAACATATTAAACAAACAAACCCAATACAAATGGCACGTACTCTTTGATACTATCGAAAACCTGCCTTCTAAAACCATCACCGCTTAACCTAACAACTCCAAGCAGAAGACACTGATGAAGATCACCACATAGTGATCGAAAAACGTTCTCCCTCAGTAAGTTTTTACAAATTTACGAAATTTAAACTTCGGATAGTCATAAACTAATGTTAAAGTGATTAATTTAATTTATAATTATAACAGACCAATCTATAGGTAGTTAACTAGTTGGTTCTTAACCTAGTTGACCTAGTAAGGATAATATTGGAAGCAAGTGCTAATAGATAAACCGAAATTAAACAACCAGCAGGTAAAGACAACTGAAACTGGAATTTTAAGATAAAAGGGTAGAAGGTACTTAAGTTGCTCAAGGTCAAGAGTGGGGCTTACTCTCACTGGTAACAAAAATAAAATTACGTAATTGAGTTATCAAGCACTCAGAGCACCCCCTGTAGTGTTAAAATGTTAGGAGCCATAAGACATATACATCATTTTAATATTACAACAATATAAATTTACTTTTGCTTCAGAGTTATATTCAAGAACAAAAACAATCAATTCATTTTACACTAGGTATATTAATTTTACAAGAGTTGAAATAAAAGTGTAACAAAAGAGTGTACAGACAGAAATTCATACCCCTCATGGCAGCTATATTTTGGTAATAGAATAGTTTTTATTTTTCATTTTTATTTCAGTTATTAAATAATACTCATGCACGTAAAGAAAGTATAAAAAATTGATAACCATAAAAGGGCAGTAAATTCTCAGCATAAGATGTTCCTTAAATAATAAACTAAGCCACTGAAGCCTGCATGAATCGTTCCCAGAAGTTTCAAATTTACTCTTGGAAATGATATCTTGGGTTTTACATTTTATTATATAAAGAAAACTTTTATGAACTTTTGCCCTCACGTGTGTACTAGGGTTTTATATCTCTTTATTTCTAGAATGTTGAGGTTTCATAATTCGAATAAGTAAAACTAAATATATGTATGATGTTATCCTTATTATACAAAAGTTTTAGGCTGAAACAGTCTTAACTGAGTTTAATAGGTAAAACTCATGCATTCTTTGAAATTGTTATATCATTTTTTTTTATCTCACAGTTTAGCACCTACAAATTTTGTTTATATGTAGGAAATAATCTGTACTTTAGTTTAAATGATTTAGTTAAATTTACTAAACACTTTTAAACGTTTATAACTTTCCTATAGTAGCACTTACTTATATTTGTTGAGAACGGCCGTTTCGGGAGATGTGTCCCATTGTCAACTCAGACCGTAACTCGCAACAGAGTTGACAATGGGACACATCTCCCGAAGCAGCCGTCCTCAACAATATAAGTAAGTGGTACTATAGGCAACTTATAAACATTTAAAAGTGTTTAGTGATAACTAGTAGCTCAAGTGAAGATAGAATCAACAAATATTAAATTTACTGTAAATAAAACCAAATGAATAATGTATGACCTTCTCCCTGGTAGTAAAATGTTTTGACTGTAGGCCTTATATAAAAGCTTCATTCAGCATGTTGTGATTAGATAAAGGAGAATGAAGATTGAAACCCTTATTATTATTTTACAACTGGTTCACAAAGAGAAAATAACATTGTATAACTAAATTACTGGTTAATCACTTAAACAATAGTTTATGACTATCCGCACTTTAAATTTTGTAAATTTGTTAAAACTTACTGAGACAGGACGTTTTCGATTGCTATGTGGCGATCTTCATCAGTGTTTTCTGCTTGGAGATGTCGGGTCTAGCTGTGACGGTTTTAAAGGCAGGTTTTCAATAGTATCAAAGAGTATGTGTGATTTGTATTGTGTTTGTTCGTTTAATATGTTTATATTTTGTGTTTTTGTGTGTCTGTAAATTTCATATTGTTCTAGTACAATATTTACACACACACAAAAACACAAAATACAAACATATTAAATGAACAAACACAATACAAATCATATATACTCTTTGATAACTTCGAAAACCTGCCTTTAAAACCGTCACCGCTTGACCCGACATCTCCAAGCAGAAGACACTGATGAAGATTGCCATATAGCGATCAAAAACGTTCTGTCTCAGTAAGGTTTAACAAATTTACAAAATTTAAAGTTCGGATAGTCATAAACTATTTTTTAAGTGATTAATTAAGAATCTCTGAACGTAATGGACTACAAAATTCGAGAAATAAAATACTGGCTAGTATCCACTATGTATTAACATTTTTAATTATTTCCGGTGTTTTCTTAAATATTTTTAGCATTGTATGATTGTCAAAAGTACTCCTGTTTAAAGTACATATATAGCAAAAGTCTTACTTGCTTTGTAAGCCAGCTTCTGGAGATACAAAAGTCATGTCAAGTGTCTCCCTGAGGTATATAAAGTAACTTTCAAGAATAAGCTAGAAAATGGAGTACTTTCTTAAATAACTCACGAGATATAGCAGGAGACTAGGAATACACCAAGGGGGTTTGCCGACTAGTGGAGGTGGAAAGGCAAACACCTGTCTAACCCTCTCGCATCTATGCACAGCCCAGAATAAAACACACTAGTGGTGGCAGAATGATACATAGAGCAGACAATGTGCACTCCCGCTACTGAAAATGTCAAGTAGGCTACCTATTATCTTCCGGCCAAGTTTCTTGCTATATCTTGCTACATATACTTCTGATAGCTAGCTAGCTTCACAAATAACTAGTAAGGTTTTTGCTACATGTACTTTAAATAAGTGTAAGTGATTTTTGGGTGTGTGTTTGTGTATCATTAGTAGTGATCAGATTATATGCAACATAAAAAGCTAGAAATACACATGAAAACCTTATTGTATGAAAGTAATATAATAATAAATTAATATAATAATTAATAACTTTTTTAGATATTTTATTTCTACATCAACATAACAATTAAATCATAATCACTTAATCAGTATTTTTATTATTTATGTATTAATTATTACCTGAATTAAAACATTCTACATTTTGCTACTGTTGTAAACATAAATGATCAGGTACTGTTCCAAATGTTCGGTTGTAAAGTTGTGTCTTCGATTTCTCAGAATATTTTTATAAACAGAAAAGGA
The DNA here is from genome assembly GCA_036971475.1 of Prosapia bicincta. Taxonomy (NCBI): domain Eukaryota; kingdom Metazoa; phylum Arthropoda; class Insecta; order Hemiptera; family Cercopidae; genus Prosapia; species Prosapia bicincta. Next base: position 8,392,431 of record JBAIZL010000004.1, on the reverse strand, counting down.
CCGTTCTAAGTCAACTGAAGTAACTGGGCAGTATTTGGGCGCTATTTTGGCACTTATTACTTCTGGTAAAAGCTTGCTCGTTCCATTTATAAAACTATTAATTTGACTCAATGGTTCAAAACCTGGGTTACTGTTTAAAATGTTTTCAGACTTTTCTTTAAGTTTGCTCAAGAATACCTTCTCCGGCAATGAGGAGTTCAGTAGACGGATTTTATCCATCAACTGGATAGACTCAGTCAACGCCAAACCTTGAGTTTCAAGCTTTTTAATACTTGCAAGTATATAGGAAAATTGAGTAGTAATCACAGCAATGTTTTAATTTTTTTAATACTGGAATCATTAAATGCTTTCTTGCACTGACAAACTGCCAAATCCTATGCACTATCGAGGTTGTTTACTATACCTTTGATGGCCTCGAGTTGTTTATTGTAAAACAAGAAACCTTTGACCCAAGTACCCAAAGGAGTTACCACTGGTTCGGGAGGTAAGGGCACATTTGGTAGTTTTTCTTTGTAGGCCTTGTTGCAAGAAGGTGCCTTAAGTAAAACTTTCTTTGTTGATAAGAAATCAGTTTATTTACATTCCCAAACGTGGATCATACTTCTTCACCGAGGCGATGTACTCCGTGAGCAAAGCATGTCACATGAATCAAATTGGGATAAAATACTTGAGGGGCTTTTCCTGCCTCGGTCATGTAGGGAGCAGCATCCGAGAGAAACACGAACACCCTATAATCTGCAGAAGATTCTGGAAATATTTTTTTAATACCCTCATTCACAGATCTGGCGATCGTAGAATGGTTTGTTTTTTCTAGTTCTTTGCAGGCCACCAAATAGGAATAAGAAGGCTCTTGTTTTAATGCACCAACAATTAAATTTGCCAGGTAACGGCCACAAGTATCTGTAGTTTTTGTCAGTTGAAATCCAAATAATGTTGTATTTGAGTTCATTGCGTATTTCTTCCAGAACATGTAGATAAATTGTCGGTATGTAATTTTTGCGTAATGTTGATTCATCTGGTATATTTTGATACACTGTATCAAAATGACTTCCAAACCTTGAGTTTTGCATTAAATATGCATTAAAATATGCATTGTCAATACTTCTTAGTTAAAATATGCAAAAACGGTAAAAAGTTACTAAATATGCAACATGCAAATACATATAATCCGGTGATTAATCATTAGTAACAGTATTACTTTAAGTGCAGATTTCAGAACATATGGTCACTCTTTTTTCTTGTGCTAACTTGTACATTTCAGTTACTTATTGCAATCATCTTGAATTCACTGATTTAACTATAAGTAATTGTTACATAACTAAGTGAATACTTTAAAACTTACTTGCTGACATGTTTCGAAACAATAGTTTCATTTACAAAGCGGACCCTTTACTGGCCAGTAGAGGCCTATGTTCGCAAATAAAATGATTATTTCGAAATGTGTCTACAAGTAAGCTCTAAAGTATTTAGGTATGTAATAATTACTTATAGTTAAATATTCTAATAACGCCAAACGATATAGCTTTATTTCTAGCATCAAAATTAATTTGATTTCCGACAAAAAGGCTGGTATAGATTGGAACACTAGTGAGGCATTAGCACAACCCTATAGCCACTTTCATCATTTTTTCATTTGCTTACATTTCAAATTTTAGGGTTCCTCAATGCAATTTCCTTACTAATATCCTCCAATAATATTGGATTTCTGTCAATTTACATATATTAAGTTAGGTCGATTTTTAAAATGTATAATAGGACAGTTGGATACCTTTTATATATTCAGGTGAGAGAAAAAGAGTATTTTCATGTGTTTAGTTTGTTGTTTATTATTTTTTTTTTGTGTCAAAGTTGTTGTAATCTGCTCTTTTAGACTAAAAACTATTTTCTTTGTGTTGTTTTATTTCATCTAGTACGGACAGTAAAAATATGGTAAACTGAAACATTATATGTCTTAGTCTAGCTGACTTATTCTAACAATAGTATGTTTAAGTAATGTTATTTATGTTTTTTTAGTTGAAGAACCTGCCAGCGTACAACAACAGTAGGCGAATTGCTCTCTACCTAAACATGAAAGATGAGGTCAATACGACTGGAATTATAGAAGACATTCTCCTTAGAAAAAAAGCTTGCTTCGTCCCATTGTTTGTATTTACAATAGTACATAAGTATTAACTGCATGATTAATAATATAATTTGTTCTGCTGTAGTTGAATATCTTCATAGTACTATAAACCATACTATTAAGTATGCACATCTAGTAAAACAACATTTTCCCAACTATTTGTACAGTTGCAGATATGTATCAGAGAACTTTTAAGTAACACCCTAAATCAGAAGGGCAGCCAGAAATTCATTCTTGGGGGAGGTGTGGTTGGAGATGACGTGGACATTCTAATAAAACTGGGATCTAATAATAAACCCCTAAAGCGAAATTCTAAAACTTAAATGACATTTTATACCACTCTAGGTTTTAAAATTAAACAGAAATTGTTAAGAATAAGGTAATTAAATTTGTTCTCAATTTAATTTTCAAATTTAAAGACTACTCAAACCGACTTAAATGCACATGTAGACTGTATATGTAATATTTATTTAGGAAATGAGATTAAATAACAAGGCTTAAAAACAAACTTAAAATTTGTATTTTCCCAAACTGTAATATTGAGGAATTTTGAATTCCTCCCCCGTAGGTTAGGGTGGGGGTGGGATATTATGGTGATGTGGGTGTATTTTGTGTGTATTAGGAGTTATGATGTCCAAAAGTCCGTGTGAGTTGTAATGTAATTGTGTATTGAGTATGTGTGTTGAGTGTAGTCACACTTTTTGACATCGTAACTCCTAATACACACAAATTACACCCACACCACCATAATATCCCACCCCCACCCTACTTGAGGAATTTTATTAAAGTTGCTTGTTGTAATCATCTTGAATTCACTGAATAATCAAAAGTAATTGTTGAGTAACTGAGTGAAAACTTACAATACACTTGTTGATGCAATTAGAAACAATCGTTTCATTGACAAAGCTAACTCACTACTGTTAGTAATAGCGGGCAGGTTTCATCCATGAAGCTATTGCTTTGAAACACATCTCGAAGTAAGTTAATAGTTTTCACTAATTAGTTACTCAATAATTACTTACGACTTTTTTTAAAGTCATTAAATACTTATGCCTAGGTTACAATAAGTCTCTCATGGATATAAGCACAATCAGTCCATTTAGGTACTCATAGAAAATTGTATTTCTTTATAATATGGTCATTGCCAAATGAGAATAGTTTTGTTGAAATGTTTTATGAACATTGTATTCACATATTTATTAACATATGTTAACTAATAATTAAGTTATAACATAAGTTATATTACTGAAACTCCATACAATAGTTCAAAATTATAATTAAATAATGCTTAACAAAGCGAATACGTAAGGGTTTACTTGCTGACGAGTTTTGAAACAATCGTTCCTTTTATTATTTCGAAACTCATCAGCAAGTAAGCCCTTACATATTCACTTAGATAAGTATTATTTAATTATAGTTTAATCAGTGAATTCAAGATGAGTACAACCAACTTGATTTCAAAATTATTATGAAATTTGATACAAAACTGACCGATTTATATTTTTTTACCTGATAAAAGATTAAAATAAAACTTACAATCCTTCCTTATTAACCAACAAAACTTTGACTCTGCTCTTGGCATCTCGTAATATGTTGTTCAGGTTTACAAGTGCAGTGCGTGAGGTTTAACCATGTTTCTGACCTTGAGATCGCTAGGCTGGGCTGGGCTGCAGTGGTGGGTCAAAACCCAACACTTCGGAAAAGTGTAAACAGCTCTAATTAAACAAATGATAATACTGTAATAAATTGATGTAGACATAATCTTTAAGTGTGTTGCTCTGATTCTGCAAAGAAATAGACACAATTACAAAAGAGACGATACATGTATTGTATAATGTTTTCAGTTAGGCTAGTAGTCAAATGCTAGAGCAGAACGAGGGACACCATTAAACCTCACGCACTCTACGTAAACTTTGAGCTTAATCAGGAAGTGTATTTTTCTTTTATATTAAAATGTTTAAAATCATTTACACGATAATTATATAATAATATTTGTTTTACTAAGGGTAGATAATGGATACTTAAAACTACATGTTGAAAATATATAATCTATTTCATTTTACTTCTGTTAGAAAAATCAAGACAAATTGGCTTTTTTAATTTTTTTTTAATTTGATTAAAAGCTTGTGTGAAGTAATACCATTCTATGGGTTAAATTTAATCATAGTTAAAACTACCTAGTCCAATTCTTTATTAATAAAATAATTTGCAGTTTTTGTGCTGTACACTTTTAGGTTTTTGTATTAAATTACACTTGTTTGTATTATCTTGGCAAAAAACCACTATTTACTGATTTATTCAGCAGACGCATTTCCCGCTGGGTCAGCGCTTTTTCAATGCTGTGAATTACTAACAAGAGTAATGGACGAGTACAGACGGACTAAGCTCAAGGTAACCATTACTTAAATGAGGCAAGAGTTGACCAGATGGTTTCAAAGTCTTTTGATGATTCTTGTCAGTAATTCACAGCATTGAAAAAGTGCTGACCTAGCATGAAACGGGTTTGCTGAATAAATCAGTAAGTAGTGGTTTGTTTGCCAAGATAATACAAACAAGTGTAATAAAATAATAATTTGAAGAAAACAACTTTCTTAGTGCCATGGTTTTATATGAACTAAAAAGTATAAATTAATTTTGAATTTCTGGGAGTGTAAATTTTGAATGTCCATATGAAAATTCAGTTGGAAAACGTGGGTCGCATTTACTGACCAGTTCCTTATACTATTATCTATAGGAAGTGCCCCAGCTTTACAACCAACATCAAGAAGTTGACATCTAACAATTTCGTGCAAATTTGTTCCGTTCACTACCTTCTAATTTTCTATTCAATTAATCACTTAAACAATAGTTTATGACTATCCGAACTTTATATTTAGTAAATTTGTTAAAACTTACTGAGACAGAACGTTTTTGATCGCTATGTGCCGATCTTCAAAGGTTGAAATAGTATGTCTAGATTCAACACACTATAACAATATGAAATTTACAGACACACAAAGTAGAAACATATTAAATGAATAAACCCAATACAAATCACACATACTCTTTGATACTATCGAAAACCTACCTTTAAAACCGTCACCGCTTGACCCAACATCTCCGAGCAGAAGACACTGATGAAGATCGGCACATAGCGATCGAAAACGTTCTGTCTCAGTAAGTTTTAACAAATTTACTAAATATAAAGTTCCGATCGTCATAAACTATTGTTTAAGTAATTAATAAGATTCACCGAACGTAATGGACTACAAAATTCAAGATTTCTATTCAAGTTCACAGCAAATAATTTTAGATGGACTTCACTTTTACTTACAAATAACCAACCAATCGTGTGTTCCACTGGATTTTGTTTACAGCCACATTTTCCTTTCCTTCATGGTGGAAAAACCAGTTTCTTAATTTATATAAAAGTAGAGTTCACTGTCCCTAATCCAACACCACAATCAGAAATTATTTTTTTGGAGAGTCATATTGGTATTTTCAGATAGAGAAACCATTTTTTAACATTTTCTTTGACTTAAATCTAGAGTTATATTATAAGTAGTCGTACACATTAAAATATGATTCCATGAAAAATAAAATGCATGTTTATAAATAATAAAATTATGTCACGAAATTAGTAAATAGACAAAGAATGACAACTATTCATCATACAGACTTACTTATAGAAACTTATAGGCTAGCAGTGTGGCTACACCATGATAAACATAAAATTCCAAACTTGCAATTTTCTTATTGTACATCTTGAGGTTTCTATAGAAATTGCTCTTGTTTGTATTATCTTAGCAAAAAAACCACTACTTACTAGTTTATTCAGCAGACGCTTTTCGCACTAGGTCAGCACATTTTTAAATGCTGTGATTTACTGACAAGACTGTTGCTCAGATGTGTTGTGTTGCTGTGAGTCTGTGGTGTATTTTTGTTCTGTGGTGTGTTATTATTCATAGAGTAGTTGTTAATTATTTGCTCAAATATAGTGTTTGATTGGGAGCGTGTTTTGTCATTTAGAATTTGTTGTGGATAGTATTTATGGTGTTTATATATCTCATAGTTTTCTACTGTGTTGAGTTTTTTGCTTTTATTGAAATCATGTAGGGTTTTTAGATAGGTGTCTTTGTCATTATCATTGAGATAAACTTTGGAACTGTCAAATAAAGAAAATATAATAAAACAAATTGAACAAAAACAACACTTACTGCGATTATTCTTTATCATGCAATTTGATTGTTGTTTATATCATAATGAGAACTTGTTGCTTTTTAGGTGTAATAAAAACGAGATGGAAATGGTGAGGCTATATTCCCTAAAAGATTTACAACATACAAGAGAGCTGCCGACAAGACACGTTTTTAACCAGCCTTTAGAAAGTGAAATAAGAGAAAATGCTCTGGACTTTGGTTTGTATTTTATATACGTATATATATGAGTGTAGCATTATGTCCTTATTCAATGATTATTTAACATTTTTATAAGTACATTTTAATTTGATAGCTAATTTCCAAATATTTTTGTAAGTAACCTCATTTGAAACAATAAGTCTATTGACTATTAGAGCAATTTTGGAAGTCTAAATGTGAGACAATCAATTTATTGCTCAATTAATGAGCAGGCAGATATTTTGAGTTTTTAGCAGTGAACCATTCCGTTACTTCTTTACATTTTTGACTTAAAGCTAGTAGGTTTGTAGAATTTAACATATCCTAACAAAATGTGAATATTTGCCTTTAGAACATTTTGGTCTAAAAGACAATAGGTTTTTCAGAAGATGTAACCCACTATCAATTTAGACAAACATTATCTGACTTGACAAAAACCACACTAAAAAAAATGGCGGGTCTCAAACTGCTTGTTTGTTGCTTGGAAAACAATTAAGCATGGTATAGCTAGTGTTTACATAATGAGATATATTAGAGCATATAGGTTGAAATTTCCAAAAATGGTCTTCCATTTTCACAACCGTAATGAATATTAATCACTTCTACATTAGGTTATAACTATCCGATTTTAAATTTTGTAGTTTTGTAAAAGTTCGGATAGTCATAAACTAATGTAAAAGTGATTAATTAAGTTTCACCGAATGTAATGGACTACAAAATTCAAGTAATGAATATTCGTGAGAGGGTTAACTGTTGTAATTTTCTTCTCTAAAATGTCAGGCGCGTATCCAAGGGGTCGGCGATGGGGCGATCACCCCCCCAACCCTCAAGAACTTTGGGTTAAAAATCGACAATATATTATTAAATTAGGACTTTTTTCGATAATTAAGTTATTATATATTCTCAAATATAAAATCCTAACTGTAATAAATATAATAATAATGTTGTCACATTGTAATGCTCTTTGAATAATTACAAAAATAGAATCACTTATCAAATACTAGTCTATGTTTATAAATACGCTCGGATTTTAACTTAATTTACTTAAGTTAATTTGTCTTTTATTGTAAATAAGAAATAAAATTTTAATTTTTAATTTGAAAATGTGACGCGTTCCCTCGGCATACCCTCGTAAACGTCTAAAAGTTTTAACAACAGATAGCGCTGTTGTCGAACAACAGCGAAGCTTAGTCTCGAACATTTGATTTTCAAACGTAATATTCACAGTTGACTCCGGAATTGTTCGTGTTGGAAGAATAACTACTTATATTAATTAATAAACAATTTTTATAATAATAGCTTATTATAAAATTATTAATATTCTCTAGCCATAATTGTTATCAAAACTGGAATAATTATTTATTAAAAAGTCTAATTTGCTACGAATCTTAATCACGTTACCGATTTCTAACGCAAGCGTAGAAAGAACTTTTTCTGTTCTATGTTTTTACATACACGCACGCGTGTACACACACACACACACACACATATTTTATATATATATAATGCATCGATCGTCCCCCCCCAAAGCAAGTCGCTGGATACGCGCCTGAATGTGTATTAACTTGAGGACAGATGTTTTTCTCTGTATAATAATTTGAACTTACTTTTCATTCAACACAATATTCTAACACTAATATTCTATTAGGTTTTCAAATATAACAGTTTTAGTTCAAATGCTTACTTTTCTAACAAGACTCAAGTAAATATTATGGGTACATTTTCTCAGGATATTTTACATTGTTAAATTATTGAGAGTTAATAAAACAGTGGTAAGTTGGGTCATAAAAACTAGGTCGAAATAATATGGGTGAACAAAATAGACTAACCACTCTTGTTTTCACACTAAAACTTTAAAACTTATTTCATAATCCCCGTTGACTAAATACGTTCAAGCTAGGCAGTTGAAATCAGTTTTAAACTTGGATTCCTCAGACTGCTAGCCAGGCAGTTTAATTCAGTTTAAATAGCTACATTAAATAAGTAGTACATTAAACAATAAGCCATTATTTGGCTGTTAGAAAAGTGCTTTTATAAAATGTTTAGATTGTTTACTAGCAAATATGTTACACAATATATTTTAAATAAAGAAGAATGAAGTTTTATCTCACAATTTTATTAGGTGTTATTTGTGTATTTAATTTACATTTTTTTTATTAAACTTAATTTGTTTATTTGAATGAAATAAAATACTCCAAAATTGTTTTAATAAATTTGTAAACGATTATTTATTTTTACACCTGTTCTAAGTACAGAGCTCTATACATAATTGAAATTGTAGATTATAAGCTTTCTGTAAATGCATTTAAAGTTGTTTTCATGTTAACTTAACTTTAGGACAAACTTTAGTTGATAATGAAGTAACATTTCCACGTAGAATTCTATGTGGAAAAAACTTTTTTTTTGATAAATTACTTTAAAAACATAGCAGTATACCCTTATATCAACTTACTAAGAATGTTTTTATGTGATAATTTTATATTATAACATTAAAATTTTTAAATTATATTTTATCATGCTTTTCAAATGGCGAAAATATAATTTCTAAATCATCGAAGCTACCAAAATATAAATAAACAGTGTATTCAATGAATTTCAGTCATCCTAGTTGTACTACTTCAGTCAGTAAAACAATTTATATTTTCCTTTTTAAAAAAATATAAGAAAGAATTTAGAAAATTATTTTTCCAAAAAAAATGTCATGTTGACCTAATATAAAACACTCTACATTTAAAATCTTTGTCCTATATTACAACACTTTTTACATGGATATAAGCAACACCTAGTACAGTGCGTGAGGTTTAACTGTGTCTCTGACCTTGAGATAGCTAGGCTGGACTGGGCTGCAGTGCGTGGTCAAAACCCAACACTTCAGAAAACTTTAGTGTCGTGTTTAAAGTGTTCAGCTCTAATTAACAAAATGATAATACTGTAAGTTTGATGTAGGCATGATCTTTAAATGTGTTGCTCTACTTCTGCAAAGAAAGAGACGGGATTACGAAAGAGACGATATATGTATTGCATAATGTTTTCAGTTAGGCTAGTAGTCAAATGCTAGAGCAGAACGAGGGACACCGTTAAACCTCACACACTGTATATTTAGACATTCTTTATAATATTATTTTTCAAATATCCAGCTATCACTCTATGAAGCTGCACACATTGAAGTATTTTACATGCATTTTTCACATATTTATTACTCGCTCTCAGTTTACTGTCAACTTGTTTTATAAGGTAATTATCTTCAAGTTATAATATTTGAATTTCCTTATGAAGTACAAAAGTTATATAAAATTTGTTACAAAATTTGTCAATATAATTTATTTGTTAATGCTTCTTGTTATATTGTATTATTTACTTTACCTTTCTTTATATTTACATTTATTTACATTTTACTGTCTCTAGTGAAGGTTAGCTTCGATAAAAAACGATCGTTTTGAAACGCGTCAGCAAGTACGCAATTACGTATTCACTTAGTTAAGTAGTGTAAAATTAGTCTAGTGAAATAGCTAAACAAAATCATTCAAATATGAGTAATTTTAGGCCATTTTACCCAAAAATAATTTAAAATATATTATTCTGTTACAGATGAATTAGAGTTGATTATAGTGCCTGGCTTAGCATTTACATTGGACGGTAAGCGGCTGGGCCGAGGGAAAGGATATTATGATAAATATTTGAAGAGGTGCAAGAAATGGTGTAATCATGGTATGACAACAGTTGCACTTGTTTTTAGAGAACAGATTGTCGCAGATGTTCCAACGGATGAGAACGATTTTCTTATTGATATGGTTATTACACCAGATACTAAATAACAACAGCTTGGTTTTCTTTGAATTAAAAAATAGTTCAAAGGAAATAATTTATTTTGATTTAACTAATACGAACAATTATCATTCCTATTTCTTGTCAAATTCTGTTGATTTTTTTATTTGAGTAGTTTGAAAAAAAATTATGTCAAATATTTTTAAATTTGTTACATATTTTGTTTTTATGTACAATGTCAATTCAGTAATAGATATAATAATTAATTACCATATTTTTGTATTGCCATTTTTTAGCTTTTTCAGTTTCTCTTATTAAAAAAAAGTATTGTAAACTTGATATGTGCCTATTATAAGACTATTGACCCACTATAACTAAGTTAAGATTGTTATTGTCAAATCTAGTCCAAAAATCTCAAATAACCTTTAAGGTCTACCAGAACTAGCACACCTGCACACACACACACATACACATACTCATACACGTACACACACAGACACATACGCAGATGCACACATGAACATACACACACACACAAACACGCACAAACACACACACACACACATGTACCCACTCACACACACACACACACACATATGTACACATTTGATAATGATTCTGCTAGTTATCTTTCAATGTATACAGTAAAAATTTTAAAACAGAAAGTTTTAAATGATTATACATTTAACCATTTATTATAAGCATTAGAAATTGTCAATATAAAAAAAAAAAAAAATAAAATAGAATCTTGCACATAACTGTGTATTTATTAAGTCCTACTGTTATATAACAAAATTAATTAGCAAAAATAATATTTCAAACAATATTTCCTTGAAGTTACATTTTTAACAGTAATTTTTCAACTTGTAAACCTACTAAAGGATTTGGTTTTTATGGTGATTATGGTCGAGTGGGTGTACTTTGTGAGTATTAGGAGTTATGATGTCAAAACGTGTGTGTGAGTTATGATGTAATTGTGTATTGAGTGTGTGTGTGTAGGGTGAAGTTTGAAATGTCTGTATATTTCTTATTGTTCGGTTGTGTAGCTTTGGTTATTTCTGTGTTGTTTATGAAGAATTTGTAGGTTGGATGCAATGTCTATGTAGTCATGTTTTGTGGAGTTGAGATGATCGGCAAAGTTTGATTGGTAATTATTGTTTGTTAGTGCGTTTAATTGTTCTTGGTAGCGTGTGTAGAAAGACCTTCCTGTCTGGGCTATGTTACAGTCTGAGTTGACAAGGGAACACATCTCCTGAAACGGCCATCTCAACAAATATAAGTAAGTGCTACTATAGGCAAGTTTGTAAATATTTACAAGTGTTTTAGTGAAAACTAGTAGCTCACGTGAAGATGGAATCAACAAATATAGACATAGATCTTGATAACCGAATGAGTTTCTCTTACAGTTCATTATTTTCTCAAAATTTTGAAGTCCCAAAAAGTCTTCAAGTAATGGATTTCCTTTATAACTGATAAACCACATAAAGTACTTAGAAATTCTGATTGTTGGAATGTGTAAAATATTTTTTTATCTTCCTAATAAATTCAGTTAGTAACTAAAATTATTTAATAAAATTATCAATAGTATATTAGATAAACTCAATTTTTCATTGACTTGATTGTCATTATGATAGCAAGCTCTTGACCTTTTGGCTGCTAGAGTAGATAAACACAGAGCATGAGTGAGTGGGACCTTGCCTCCTGCCAAAGTCCCTTTCCAATGAGAGACATGATGTGTTCACAAAGTATGTTGTACCTCAGTTTTAGTGAGTATAAATACATTTTCAAAAAACTGTGCATGAGGTTTCAGAAATCTGATTTTTAAAACTGTTTACACTTTAAAATTCAGTTAAACTAATTCCATCGATGTAATGTTGTTTTCTCAGTTATGTTTGGCCATTTAATAGTGGCAGGAGTTGGGAAAAATGATATTAAAAAAGAAAAGGCATTGCTGCGTGAAAAAATAATGAAAAAAATTGCTGATATGCCTGAAGAAGAGAAAATTGAACAGTCAAATATCGTTTTGGATAAGGTAATAGTAGTTTTTGTATTATTTTACAGATACTTTTTTTGGTAACATAAAATACAACATTTTTCTGAAATTAAACATAAATTTCATGCTGGCATTTTAAATTTGAACTTAACAAGTTATTGAGTTTTCATTTTGTAATTTAAATAAATGTATGAAAAAGTACGGAGTTAAAATGTTTTCTAAATGATCTTTATCAGTGTTATAACATTGCAGTACATGTAACATAGAGGTCCTTGAACTCTTTTCTTGTAAATATGATTCTGTGGTACTTTTAAGCCAGAACTTTGAGGGCCAAATAGGAATCATATCCTATAAATATCATATTGCTGGATGTAGGGAAAATTATTTCTGGAGTTCGAGGGCAAAAAAAGGAAATTATGGCTTCTGGAAATGGGTTGAACCTCCAATAAGACTATCTTGCCCAAAATTTAATTGAGAAAAACTCATTTACATGTTTGAACAACTACTTTTGAATTTTTTGATGAACTATATTTTACTATTTTAAACAAATGTAAACAACTTTATTTTGCAGAGTATTTCAATGATACAGTATTCCAAGAATGATGGATTTTGTTAAAATAGTTTAAAATCAAAGTAAAATTGTATATTTAGGACAGTACGTGTCGACCTAAATATACTGCTTTCTTATTTTATATCCTTATGTTTCGTTCTTTGTTTTTTTATCTTGTTTTCTTCGTTCTTATATTGGCTACTGAATATGGTGTAGAACATGTGCACATACAGTATACATGTTTGGTTTATAGGTTATGGGTGCTTAGGTAATAGGTGCTTCATGATGTGCTGGCATGGTACATCATTAATGAAGAGTCATGGCCTTTAATGACTGAAGTAAAAAAACATTTTGAACCTAGTAAATATTTGTTGTTTAAAACGAATGTTAATTCCTTAGATTCAAACTATCACTAATTACTGGTTCAATAAGCGATGGGCTTACACTCACTGTGACATTATTCGTGAATCTAAACAATCAGTTAACTAATGGTTGGTGAAAATTTGAGTAATTTACAAATGAGTCTTACTAGTTAGTAATTTGTTAATACCTTGTTCATGATGGTAAACTTGACAGTACTGTCAGAAAAACATTCAATTTTTTGTTACATTTCCTGTAAGTTTAAATCTGTCATGAAAATCTTTTAAAACAATAAAAGTTGAGAACATTAAATCTTTTAAGAACAAAGTAAGTTGTTAAGGGAATCTTGAGACAGAACAATCAATGACCTGTTTTTAAAATTAATTGCATTGTCAAATATACACAATGATTTATTGTGTAACCAATTATTTGTAGTATTAATAGATATTTAGCAAAATTTATTTGGTCAACTATTGCGTAATTGATGATTTTAAAAAGCTAAATTAGATAATGTTGTACAAAAAAAAATAAATTGTTTGAGAAAGTAATTAGTTTAAACAATTAGACACCTAATGAGTGTTCATGTATTATTCAATTATTTGTATCTACAATTATACTATTTTTAGGATTTTCAATGGATGGGAAAAGGGATTGGAGGCTTGAAAAAATTCTTGAATTTTGTAGTCCATTACGTTCGGTGAATCTTAATTAATCACTTTAACAATTGTTTATGACTATACGAACTTTAAATTTTGTAAATTTGTGGTAACTTACTGAAACAGAAAGTTTTCGATCGCTATGTGGCGATCTTCATCAGTGTCTTCTGCTTGGAGATGTCGGGTCAAGCGGTGACAGTTTTAAAGGCAGGTTTTCAATAGTATGAAAGAGTATGTGTGATTTGTATTGTGTTTGTTCATTTAATATGTTTGTACTTTGTATGTCTGTAAATTTCATATTGTTCTAGTGTGTTGAGATGAAAAAAAAGACCACATTTCAACACACTAGAACAATATTAAATTAACAGACACCAAAAAACACAAAGTACAAACATATTAAACAAACAAACACAATACAAATCACACATACTCTTTGATACTATCAAAAACCTGCCTTTAAAACCGTCACCGCTTGACCAGACATCTCCAAGCAGATGACACCGATGAAGATCGCCACATAGTGATCAAAAACGTTCTGTCTCAGTAAGTTTCCACAAATTTACAAAATTTAAAGTTTGGATAGTCATAAACTATGGTAAAGTGGTTAATTGAAAAAATTGTGTGAAATGATTTAAAAAATTAAAGTTATGAAGTTAATGGTATCAGTAGTAAACTAATAAAGCGAGTACCAAGAGAGACTATGTCCTTTACTATTGTAAGATGATTCCGCCTGGTAGATTCATTGTCAGAAGATATTTCACTAGATATTGTAGTACCAAATGAAGGATGAGATAATTATCAGCTGTTTTCGGTAGATTCAGACCAACTTTGATAGTGTTCATCTTCAACATCAAGAATTTGGTCACAGTTGTTCATCAAGGCATGGTGATCAACTATAATACTGTTAAAAGCAACAGGGGTATAGTTTGAAGTGAAATAAAAAATCTAAGAAGTAACTCAGCCTTGGAAAGTGCATGAAATTTGTCCATGGCTTGATGTGCCAGAGATCAATCTTGACTGAACCAAGACAAAAAAATATTTCTAGATGAAGTGGGAGTTGATGAGCAATTAACTTCAAAAGAAGACTTAAGATTGGAATGTGTTTTAAAATACTGGATTCCATCCAATTTAAGCTACAAGATTGATTTTTTGACCACTGTATTGAAATGGTATAGATAATGAGTATGTTTTCTCATTCAAGATTTATTGACATTGATCACAATCATAAGAACTGATGAAGCTGCATATTTGAG
The DNA here is from genome assembly GCA_036971475.1 of Prosapia bicincta. Taxonomy (NCBI): domain Eukaryota; kingdom Metazoa; phylum Arthropoda; class Insecta; order Hemiptera; family Cercopidae; genus Prosapia; species Prosapia bicincta. The sequence continues at coordinate 8,377,356 of JBAIZL010000004.1, read as the reverse complement.
TATTCACTACTGGTGAAGTGTTGGTGCAATAGCAGACGTTTTTGTAAGGTATATAAAGTTGCACATGAAAACATAGACTTTGTTGATATGGGGAGAACAAACAATATGTTCCAAGATTGATAGGGGCTATCAATCATTTCCAAAGGGGATGAACAAGAGTAAGATAGTTCAAAATGAGCTAAAAATTAAACATTTATAACTTGCAGTTTTTTTGTTGTACATCTTGAGTTTTTTATAGAAATTACACTTGTTTGTATTATCTTGGCAAAAACCACTCTTTACTGATTTATTCAGCAGACGCGTTTCGCGCTAGGTCAGCACTTTAATGCTGTGAATTACTGACAAGACTGTTGCTCGGGTGTGTTGTGTTGGTGTGAGTCTGTGGTGTATTTTTGTTCCGTGGTGTGTTATTGTTCATAGAGTAGTTGTTAATTATGTGTTCAAATATAGTCTTTGATTGGGAGTGTGTTTTGTCATTTAGAATGTGTTGTGGATTAGTATTTATGGTGTTTACATATCTCATAGTTTTCTACTGTGTTAAGTTTGTTGCTTTTATTGAATAAACACACTCCCAATCAAACACTATATTTGAGCACATAGTTAACAACTACTCTATGCACAATATCACACCACAGAACAAAAATGTACCACAGACTCACACCAACACAACACACCTGAGCAACAGTCTTGTCAGTAATTCACAGCATTGACTTAGCACGAAACACATCTTCCAAATAAATCAGTAAGTAGTGGTTTTTTTGCCAAGATAATATAAACAAGTGTAATAAACATTTATAAATGCCTAAAGCGGTACCTTAGGCTTTACAGATGACCATCAATTTCGTAGGACTTAGACAATTTTAGTAGCTTATGCCATAGTATGATCTTTGACAGACAGTAACATGCTTTCAGCATAAGGAGGATAAAAATAATACAAAAAAGACTTAGTTCATGTACGGGTGATGAATAGCTATTAAACCAGATAGTTTTTCGACAGAGAAAGATGTCTTTTCAAATATTACCAAAGAAGAGACCTTTAAAAACGTTTTTAGATCAACTTCTTCGAGGAACTAGATATTGTCATCAAATATTCTTTGAGCTTAGCTTGTGAGGTTATGTTAAAAACAAATAAAAGCATACACAAAACTCACAAATTAATCATTTAATTACTCATTAGCGTTTCAATGACCAAGTCATCATCATCAGTGAGTTGTAACACTCACACAGTTGTAAGTTAGAGTTTGTAGTAGTAGCACTCACTGATGATGATGACTAGGTCATTGAAACGCGTATGAGTAAATAAATGAATAATTTGTGAGTTTTGTGTATGTTTTTATTTGTTTTTAAGATATTGTCATGTTGACTAGAATATTTGAACACATTGAGTTGAGTGATTGAATAAATTAATGTAGTTTTCTTTATGCAGAAAACAATAAACTGTGCTTTTTGTAAACCTATTACTTAATGGGCAGTAAGCCAAAATATTTGATTTTGTAGTTCCATGAATTAATTACTTAAAATTTGTGTTATAGATCAGGATTATAAGTTATCATGATTACAATGTCTACTGTGTATCTATCCTTTCGTCAAGGAGTAAATTTTTTAATAGTTTATTAATAGATTTAGATTTTCTGTATTTTACATTTTCATAAAAGAGTTTTATCTTATCAGCAAAGAGTTTCATTAATAGTTTATGTGATGTTTATTAAACAAATATTAAGTAATTTTTCATTTGACCTACAAAAAGTTATATAGAACTTTATATTTGTTGATTCTATCTTCACGTGAACTACTAGTTTTCACTAAAACACTTGTAAATATTTACAAGTGCCCCAGTTTTTACATAGGCCAGACAGGGAGGTCTTCTAAACACGCTACAAGAACATATAAACGCACTAACAAACAATAATTACAAATCAAAATTCCCCGACCATCTCAACTCCACAAAACATGACTACATAGACATAACATCTAACCTACAAATTCTTCATAAACAACACAGAAATAACCAACGCTACACAATCGAACAATGCAAAATATACAGACACTTCAAACTACACCCTACATACATATTCAACATTATAACTCACACACACTTTTTGACTTCATAACTCCTAATACTCACAAAGTACACCCACACCACCATAATATCCCTCCCCCGCCGTAACACCCTAACCTACAAAAACCTTGAGATCAGTTATGGTCTGAGTTGACAATGGGACATATCTCCTGAAACGGCCGTCTTCAACAAATATAAGTAAGTGCTACTGTAGGCAAGTTTGTAAATATTTACAAGTGTTTTAGTGAAAACTAGTATCTCACGGAAGATGGAATCAACAAATATTACTATTACTATTATATTATATTATTTTATATTACTATTATTGTCATTGTTATATTAAAAGAATATAATTATTACCGATAATTAATAATTTTGTTTGTTGTTGACTGTTAATGTAGTCCATTGTTATTGCCTGTTACATTTGTTTATTATTACTAATTGTCAATATTGTCCTTTAATGATGAAAAGTGGTATTCACAATGGCTGAGGAACATAAAGGAATATGTACCATGTAAGTATTTGGGAATCCCAACAACAATTTGATGGCAGGAGCCATTTCAATAGGGTTATATCCTACGGCCACGTTTGACATACCTGGTTACAAAATTTTCCAATCATGCATCATTTAGGCTATCTCCCAAGAACCCAAAAAATGATTTATGTAGCCCATTTAATTGTTGTTTACTAGATGATGGCCATACCGATATACCAAAAGAGCTACCGAGTTGCGCTTTACATAAATATTAAGGATGAGATAAACACCACCAGGATGATCGAGGACATGGTCAGGCACAAGAGACCTTGCTTCGTGCCCAGGTTTGTACTTGGTAAATAGCGCTTAATTAAGCAAATAGTAAATATGTGCTTAATTTAATCAATGAAAAATTATAGTATCAAGAGATTTCACTGCGATCTTAAACGTGTGCGGGCTAAATTCATTAACAGTAATGATAGATTTTGTTGGCATCTTAATGCTCACATAAGGTGAGCTCCATAAAAAGAACTTTAATTGACAGTGCTTAGGAAATTGATTCAAATTATATTTCTATGAGTATTAATTAAATCTGAAAATTTCATAGAGTGCTTGAAAATTAAACCAGAAAGTAATTGAAAACTACACTACAGGGAGCTTGATATTAAACTGGACGGTGGTTAAAAATTACACTAGAAAATGAATGAAATTAAACTAGAGTTATTTAAAATTACACTAGTGCAGAGGTTCTCAATCTTTTTCAAAGACTGTACCTCTTCAAAAAATTAACATTTTGCATACCCTTTTGTTGTTGCAGGGGGGGGGGGCGGTTAGATTTAAAACATATTTTTATATAAAAAAACAATATATTTGAAATCCATTACAAAAAATTAATAAGAAGGATGAGCTTGCTTCTTTTTACATAGTATCTCAATGTTATAACCTTGTGTGACTACGAACCAGAAATAAATGAAAATGTTTTAACTTTTTATTTACCTGCGTATCCCTGAAAATCTTTGCATACCACAGTTTGAGAACCCCTGCCTTACGAAATGATTTAAAATTTAACTAAAGAGTTGATTTAAAGTTACACTGGAGAGTCATTGAGAGTTAAACTAAAGATGAATAAAAGCTCTAACTCAATATGGTTTCAGTTAATAAAAAGAGAAGGATCTAAAAGTTGATAAAATAGTGATATTGCATAGTCTTCCACAGACAGAATTAAATAAATTCAACATTTCTCTCCGTGTTTCAGCCATTTAAAGTTTGTTTAAGGCCAATATTAAGACTAAAACATACAACAATAACAGCAAATACATATTATTTGTTTTTATTTATGATATGGATTAATATAAATCCCAAGTGTTTTTCTTACTATAGTAATTTTTTATCTTGAAAATGATCATTAATTTTGCAATATTGTCTTATGCAATTTGTCAAAGTTCTAAATATTTAAAAGTTGCTATATTTCATTTTATTAATCACATTAACATTAGTTTATGACTATCCGAACTTTAAATCTTGTAAATTTGTAAAAACTTACTGAGACAGAATGTTTTTGATCACTATGTGGCGATCTTCATCAGTGTTTTCTGCTTGGAGATGTTGGGTTAAGCGGTGATAGTTTTAAAGGCAGGATTTCGATAGTATCAAAGAGTACGTATGATTTGTATTGGGTTTGTTCGTTTACTATGTTTGTACTTTGTGTTTTTGTGTGTCTGTAAGCTTCATATTGTTCTAGTGTGTTGAGATGTGGTCCTTTTTTGTTGATGTGTAAGATTTCTAGGTTATGGTAAATGTCTGTGTATTTGTGTCCTGTTTCTTTTATGTGATTGTAAAATGCTCAGTTGTTGTTCTGTTTGTGTTCCTCGACTCTTTGTTTAAAGCTGCGACCTGTTTGCCCAATGTAGAATAAGATGCACTTGTTGAAGTGTCATTTTATTATTATAAAATTGTGTTTACCTAAGACTAAGTTGTCCATCTTTACTTTTAAGATTTACATGGTTTTATTCTTGTTTTTTTTGCTTTTTGCATTTTTCAATTTTTCATTCTGTCATTGTCACATTTGTATTCTTTCATCACTTCATACCATTTTCTGATTATATTCTTTTACAGTCTTCACTTCAATTAGCTGGTTCTCTTCAGGTTTTATTGTTTACGATTTTGAATATATTCTAATATTTAAATTTATGAAAATCTATTACTTAAGTTCTCATGAATAAATAGAATAAGTTTATATCACCTTTTATTAACACTATATGTTTTCAATTTTGACAACTGATTCGCACTAGGTCATTTTCAAGGCCTTTTTATTACTTAAATATAATAGTAGTTCCATAATCATAATAATAACCTATTTGAATTATTTATATTCTGATTAACCACAATATAAAACTATGCTTAATTACAATGATGATCACTCTAGTTTGTAACATCTTGTTTGCTAGATAGTAATTTTGTAATAAGACCCTCTGATGATGTTGACATGGTCATCGAAATGTACATAAGGGTTTAATCTTAAGTAACTTGTTTTATTTGTTATTTTTTATTATTTTTGTGGTATTGGGGTTCTTTTCAATATTTTCATTTCACTATTCTTTTTAACGAGCTCTGAATTACAGGATCGACGAACATGAGATGCGGATGAAAAGGATTTACACTATTCAAGATTTAGAACATATAAGACGTCAACCAAGGAAATATGGTCTATTCCCCCAGCCTTTAAAACATGAACTAAGAGAAGATGGTCTTAAACATGGTTCGTATTAACACAAAATGTTGCTTGAAATTCTCTTCATTCAAAAATGTGTGTGTGTGTGTGTGTGTGTGTGTGTATATATATATATATATATATATATATATATATATATATGAATTCTATAACTTCCACTAGTACACTTAACAAAAATCTTATGGGTTTCAAAGGCGTGTTGGTTTATGTTTTTAAACATGCTGAAGACTGGTGTAATGATTAGGAAGTGAGGATTATGTAACCGTGCACTTTTCCTTGAGAGATCGCAGCAGGCGAGACCGGCGGTAGATTGTCAGTATAAATACGGTCCTACAAAGATGATAAGGACTGTCAAAACATTCATTTGTAGGAGACTGTCAGTATTAGATAAATTCCATGACAAATTAGCCTCCGTATGGAATAAAAAACAGTCTTGGAATAAGTGTAGACATATCGAAGGCAGAAGCTGTTGAGGTATAGAAGATTCTGAATATGTAACATGTTTTAAGAAGTGGTAGTACAAGAGAAATCTCGTGCGATATCTCATTGACAAATGTACGGTTACGTGGTCTGCACTATATATGAGAAATATTATTTGGCTCCATCTTTAGCTTTAGCTACTATACACTTTAACATATATTAATGACCCTTGCCTATAGTAGCACTTAATTTTTGTTTAATGAGAACGGCTGTTCCGAGAAACATGTCCTATTGTCATCTTAGACCGTAATGGTTGCTTTAGATTGAGAGATGGTTGAAGAGGGGGGGGTAGGAAAGCTCAACCAAGGCGAGTTTTGGGGCTATGCCAAAAAGTGTTTAAATTATTTTAAAAGTGAGTGAATTACTTTGAAATTCACACAAAATTCTAAATATCAAACCCATTTAAAAATGTAGCTAGTCTAAACTCCCCTCCACTTCAACCCTAAACAACTAAGACGTCCAATACGGTCTATCTTGACATCTCCCGAAATGAACGTCCTGATTAAACAAACCTACTGCTACTGTAATCAAGTTACAAATATTATTATTTGTTAAAATATATGAGAATGTTCTAAAGCTTATATTTTACATTTAATAATTTATTGTTTAGAACTAATTTTGGTTTGTTGTTTATTTCATTTTAATGTTCATAATTGTCTCGCGACTTACAATTAATCCTTTTTTAATTTATTTTTATTGACAGTATGTTTTCTACCGAGATAAATACGTGATGTTTCTAATTTTATATATCAAGGTATAAATTATATATTTGCTCTAATGTATGCTTGTATATCTTTTTTATATATAAAATAATATTTAGCCATGAAGTCCCATGTTTTTTTAACGAAAACCTTTTCAAAGACAATAGTTTTAAATTTAAAATGTTTAATTTAGTTAATTAGAGCTTAGCTAGTGAGAACTATTCACGAAGGCAAAAGTCAAAATAGTGAACTCAAAATCGCACAAAAAATTAGTTTTTAATAAACAAACACACTAGTTCACAACAGACTAGTTTCAAACACAGTATTAACCAAGCACTGAGGAAGGCGACATAGTCGCCGAAACTAGTCTGTTGTGAACTAGTGTGTTTGTTCATTAAAAATTAATTTTTGGTCAGATTTTGAATTAACTATTTTGACTTTTACCTTTGTTTTTAAAATTTTTAATTTATGAAAATGAACCAAAAGTTTTGGTAGTAATTTTGGAAATGTCAAGTCTCTCATGTTTGTTTACGATCCAAATTATTACCGTTAGGTAAGTTAAAATAATGAATAAACTGATGTTTTACCTTCATTCCTATTTATTGAAGTAATTTCTTATAAAAACACCAGTACAATAAATAAATAGAATATTAATGTTATTATTTACAATCTACGCGTAATCGACATTGTCAACAACATTATACCTGACGATGCAAAAAGTTCTCAGAAAAATGGACAATATAACAAAACGCTCTGAAAAGTAAAAAGTTTGAAAAAAATACAAACATAACTTCACTTCACAATACATACAAAACGTTTTAAAACTAATTTTGTTATAAAACAGAGCACTGTTCTGCTTCATCAGAATTTACGTATAAAGTATTCGGTTAGGATAAATTTGTTAAAAAAACACAAAACAAAGTAATTAGCCAACCCGCTGGCAAGTTTCCTCCATTTTACTATACTTTTTTATTACCACACGAAGCAAGAATGTTGTGTTTCTGCTATAATGCGATTTACTTTGTAAACATTAATCAAAAAAGAAACTAACTGAATACTTTGTAAACGCAGTATAACATCATACATACTTTGTTTCATAAAAGATACTGTGATTTATAAAAGGTTTAAGTGTATCGTGAAGTTATTTTGTATTTTTTCAAAATTTTAAAATTGTGGGCGTTGCCTCCAAAGTTTTATTTTTCCCGAAATCTAAAATCTGTTTACACTGCCAAATACAATTGCTTTCGCGAATATCGATTATGGCTGGAAAGGAAATAATTACAAACAAATAAACTGCAAAGATTTCGTCAGTTTGTATTCATTCACTATTCAAATAATCTATGGAAATTATTTTAACACTAAATGTACAAAAACGTATTTTAGTCTATGCATTTCAGCTTCGTTGAACTTGATTTTCGTGCCTGGCATCGCATTCACACTGGACGGCCGTAGACTAGGCCGAGGCTATGGGTGGTACGATAAGCTCTTGCACTATGCGCGAAATTGGATAAAAGGCGACAAGTTGACGATAATAGCGCTTGCCTATAGAGAACAGATCGTTGACGATCTTCCTACGGAGCCCCACGACATGAACATGACTGCGGTCATCACTCCGGACACCAATACCAGCGCACTCTATCTGCCTTACCAGTATTACTTTAATTTGTAATTATCATAAGAACATATTATGTAACATAGCTTAAATGCAAGTCTATTTTTAGTATATTTATCGATTAAACGTTTTTTTAAAATATTCAAATAAAATACAAGCACGTCTTATTTAATGTTTATAACATTCCAATCTTTGCAAACAGTACTTAGACTACTTTTTACAGTCACAAACTTCAGGACGGCCTTCAAGGATGACGTCTAGGACTTCCTCTATGTCCTTGAAGAACGTTGGTCTCCATTACACCAAAGCAACACAAGCCTTCAATATCTCTTTCTTCGGCCAGGACTTGTTATTCTTCTGTCCGTCATACTGTGTAATAATCTGTGTTTAGACTCGTCTTTACTAATCCGAAATATTCTGGCTTATATTATTTGTATTATTTATTATTTTTCAATTGCAAATGTTCCCTACCCACTATACGTCTGTAATTCTTTCGTAACACCAGGTTTCGGAAGTCTCGAAACGGTCCAGTTAACTGCCGTTTAACTGGAAATACGAAAAGACAATTACAGGTCTGTACTACAATGAAGCTTTCAAGGTCCAAAGGGGTAGGTTAGGCCTCCCTAGGAGCAAGTCCCCAGTTTGGGGTTCCGGGTAAAGCCAACTGAAAGTGGATAAAGGTCCGATTGCACTACCTGGACTGCTGTCCTGGGTGAGTTCGTCTCGTCCCAGCGGCGGGCCGGTAACACAGTCAAGGCCTTATAGTAAGGTCGAAAGACTCCTGCATACTGGTACCACGGGTCGTGACACTAAGCCCCCCGCCTAGGGCAGACGCTAGTCACCCGGACGGGAGTCACGAGTTTGAGGTTGGATTCGTGGGGGTAGTGGTCTCATTATCTGGATAGTAGAACTCCCAACAGTAAAGCTAACAAATGTGTACTTTGGCAAAGAAGATAAGAGCCGAGAGGCTAGGTGCTCCCTTGCTACACTCTTCTTTTTTCAACATCTTTCTTTCTTCAAACATTTCTCACAGCACAACTACAAATTGTACTACAACAAACGTTGTTTTCATACACTTTAGCCTATAATAAAATACAAGCACTTGCCTATAGTAGCACTAAATGTTTTTCTAAATGAGGTCGGCCGTTTCGGGAGATATGACTTTTCAACTCGGAAATTAACTCTGGTTAACGAACCATGAACAAACTAACTTATCGAGTTAATAATGGGACAAATCTCCTGAAACGGGCTTTCTCATTCAGACAAAAAGTTAGCGCTCCTATAGGGAATTGTTTACATATTGATATAAAAGTTGCTTGATGTAATCATCTTGAATTCACTGATTAAACTATAATTAAAAAATACTTAACTAAGTGAATACATAGGGCTTACTTGCTGACGCGTTTCGAAACAATCGTTCCTTTTACGAAGCAAAGCCTCTACTGGCGGTATACGCGTTAGGTACAAAGGTTGTCGCGATGGATTTATGACTGTGGAAGGGATGGGTTATTTTGGTTGTGCGCTATGTAATGGTAGAGGGTGTTGGCCTCAAAATTTGTGTGATACTCCACACACTAAAACAAACCAGAAAACTAACAACTTTAGGAAAATACGAGATATATAAACACTACGCAACAGATAAAGAACGCATATTAAATGACCACACATTTTGCTTTGTAAAAGGAACGATTGTTTCGAAACGCGTCAGCAAGTAAGCCCTATGTATTCACTTAGTTAAGTAATTTTTAATTATAGTTTAATCAGTTTATATAATTATATATATATATATATATATATATATATATATATATATATATATAATGTTAATATATAGATATGATTTAATTTTTGTTAGATAATTATTTTCCTGAAGATGCTGGTACTATTTTATCGGCGAAAAGCTTTGAATAATATATGCAATAAAAGTATTCTTGTTTTTGAAATATTTTCAATTTATTATATATATATATATATATATATATATATATATATATATATATATATATATATATATATATATATATATAGGAAAGTGTATAAGTGTAGCGCAAGTTGAAGATAGAAACAAATAATTAGAACTTTGTAAAACTCGTTGAGCCAAGCGAGCCTGGTATGACGTCGGTCGTTTCCTTACTCCTACCCAATCCCATACATCCTTCAGGGAAACCACCCAGCCCACGCTATGTTATGATTATCTACTACTGTCAGCCTTATTAGATTATTTTGCCCTTTCCTTCAAGGTTCTGACACATTCCAAGAGACCTTGATGACTTGGAAGGATTTTGTGTTGAGGCAGTTCTCTATTCCGGATCCTGTTGTATCATTGTATGTATGGTTCTGATGTATTTACTTGTAACCATGACAACTAATAAAACTTGTGAAGTGCTTTTAATTATCTGTCTACATTCACATGTTGTTCATCCACCTTTGCAACGATTTATCTTGCCTGAGACAACAAAGTGTCCAAATTCTGTCTGCCCTTCCGTCCTTGACATGAGGTCTTCGAAATACAGAATCGTACCGTTTATATCGGCGGCCATTCTGTGAGCTGATTGCAGAAGTACAAGCCTTCTGGGCGATGGGGTCGCCAAGTCCCTACGCCATAATTCCAACTCGAAGGGATAAATAGAGTTCTTGTGTAACCCCCCCCCACATTACTGATGAAGTTGAGCCAAACTCCTCATTTGGCTGAAACGCACAGAGATGAAAACTCGAAATTTAAAAAAATATATATTTTTTTTGTATATTCTTTTGGCGCTCCCGAACAGAAATATTGTAAGGGGGAAACCTTCGAGTTGACGTGCGCTAAAATCATCTTAGTTCTACACTTCTCTGTAATAACTTGGAGGAACTGTGGTGTAATTTTTAATTATAAATAGATAAAACATTGTTAACCACAAAAACATTTTATTCATGTCCTTATTTACATTTCGACTGCAAAGCAACCATCTTCAAAGGAAATTACTACAAGAGTAACTCTTGTAGTACAGTGTGGACCACATAACCAAGAGAGATCGCAGTAGACGAGACGGGAGGCAGAGGGTCAGCATAAATACATTCCTACAAACATGATAAGGGCTGTCAAAATACTGACTTATGAGAAGGTCAATATTAGATAAATTCGATGATAAATTAGCTTGGGTATGAAATAAGAAACAATGTTGAACATGTGTAGACATACGGACATGGGCATACCCAGCAAGGGGCAGGAGGGAGCAGCTGCCCCCTTGGAAGCAACATTATAATATATTATTGGTTATTAAATTTTGTTGCTGGAATTTATTACAATTTAAAAACTAATTTATTAATTTTAAAAAAACTTACAATATTGAAAATTATGAAATTATGGTTATTTATCGTTATTATATTGTCGATCGAATCCTGAAAGACCATGGTTTGCCCCCTCCTCCGTTTTGATAGAAGCTGTTGATGTATAGAACATTCTCAATATGTAACATGTTTTCAGAAGTAGTAGTATAACAGAAATCTCGCAAGGTCAATTGCACGGTTACGTGGTTCGCACTATACCACACAACTAGTATTGTAGTAATTTCTTCTGAAGATGAATGCTTTGCAATCGAAATGTACTTCAGGATATAAATAAAGTATTTTTGCATTTAAAGAGGTTTTATTTATTTACAATTATCTCTTTAGCTGTATAAATGTACAACTATTTTAGCTTTAAATAAGTAGTAACATATGGTTTCATTCAACTAATTTTATGTTATATATTATGTTGTGGAACAGCTGTATTAACTCGTATATTATTACTTTATTGTATATTATTTAGTTAGAATGTTATTATAATATGTTTATAATTTTTTACAGTTATTAAATACACTAATTTGTTTAATAAACCCTACTACAGTTGTTGCAATACAATTACCAAGAGTTATGTATTTGTATTCCAATTGTTTAAATGAAAACTTCCTTAGACGCATTTTACACTTTAAGGGCCGATTTCAATTAATTTTATTCAATAAAATTTTACTAAATAAATTTTTCAACATCTAATAAAGGCCTCTTTTAACTAATTTTTTAAATTATTAACTGCATAAAATTATATTCTGCAAATAAGGTGTTTACGTCTCCAGGCCATCTTCACAGAGAGACACATTGTAAATCTTAACTTAGAAATTTTCACAATACTAGTAAATTAATAGAGATAATTCTTTAACAAATTTGTCTGCTTGCTTCTTTCTTTTTTTTTATTCGCTTGAAATTATATTACTGATGACGTAAACACGAAACTTCCCTTCAGATTTGACTAAATTTCAACAAGCTTGAAAATTAAACAAAAATTAAAATCCTCTTATAACTGATTTCAATGAAATTTTGAAATAAACACGATACAAAACAACAAGGACACTTCCTGCTTTTAATGATGAAATTTTGAAACTTTTAGTTGTCAGTGGCTGCCAATTAAAACTTTCAAAAAGTTTAAAAAAATAAAACCTACCTATTCAGAATAGTTTTCCACACCGCTGCTCCAGTTCAGTTTGATGAAGTACTTTGAATTTTCATTTACTGTTGTAAAATCAGTTTGTGGTAATTATAATTAGAAAAAACAATTTTCATTTTTAAAAAAATGATTTGTTCAAATTATATCACTGTATTGGCTCTTCATTGTGCCATACTCATTGTCTACTAATAAATTAAACGTTTGTATATCCAGATACGCGGACTTGTACTGAGTGAAAAATATTGTAAACTAATTAATCACTTTAACAATAGTTTACGACTATACGAACTTTAAATTTTGTAAATTTGTAAAAACCTACTGAGACAGAACGTTTTCGATCACTATGTGACGATTTACATCAGTGTCTTCTGCTTGGAGTTGTTAGGTTAAGCGGTGACGGTTTTAAAGACAGGTTTTCGATAGTATCAAATAGTATGTGTGATTTGGGTTTGTTCGTTTAATAATTTTGTATTTTGTGTGCTTGTAAATTTCATATTGTTCTGGTGTGTTGAGATGTGATCTTTTTTTGATGATGTGTAGGATTTCTAGGTTATTGCAAACGACTGTGTATTTGTGTCCTGTTTCTTTAATTGATTGCAGAATGGTAAGTTGGTGTTTTGTTTGTGTTCCTCGACTCTTTGTTTGAAGCTGCGCCCAATGTAGATTTTGTGGCACATGTTGCAGTTTAATTTGTATACGCCTGGTGCTTACAGTTTATCTTTGTTGTTGGTGTAGTGTTGTGTTTTGTATTGTAAATTGTTATTAGTTTTGTATGCATCAACAACAAAGATAAACTACAAGCACCAGGCGTATACAAATTAAACTGCCAAGAATCTACATTGGGAAAACAGGCCGGGGCTTCAAACAAAAAGTCGAAAAACACAAAAAAAATACCAACTTAGCATTCTACAATTACATAAAAGAAAAAGGACACAAATACACAGACATTTACCATAACCTAGAAATCTTGCACATCAACGAAAGAGGACCACATTCCAACACACTGGAACAATATGAAATTTACAGACATAGAAAAACACAAAGTACAAACATATTAAACGAACAAACCCAATACAAATCACACATACTCTTTGATACTATCGAAAACATGCCTTTAAAACCGTCACCTTTTGCCATGACATCTTCAAGCAGAAGACACTGATGAAGATCGCCACATAGCGATCGAAAACGTTCTGTCTCAGTGACATTTAACAAATTTACAAAATTTATAGTATGGATAGTTATAAACTAAGGTAAAGTGATTAATTAGGTTTCAACGAACGTAATGGACTACAAAATTAAAGATTGTAAACTACTAGAAGATGATAGTTTGCTAAAACTCTTTAAAAACCAGTAATATAAACAAAATGTTTTTGAAGTAAATTCCTACTTCGGTCAAAAAAAATTAATTTCAGTAATTTTTATTACAGTTAATGTAAATAAAGTGTAACACTCTTAAAAATAAGGTGTTCCATATAAATTCATTTATATATTTAATTTTTATTTAATAATTATATCTTCCCAATATAAAAGAAAATTTTTGTTTTATTCGTGCTCATTGTGAAGCTAGCATAGATAGTAGCCCCCCTAGCGGGTAAAAATGTAAAATATCGTACGAGTTGGTAGCTTAACTAAAAAAAACTCACATCACCTCATGTGACGTAAGCGTGGTCTGATATCGCCAGATCCAATGCACCAATCGAAAAATTTGAAATAATAATCGAGGGTGGGAAAGATCCGTTGGCGTGTCCTTGCAGAAGCCCCACTCATCCAGAGGTCCTTGAACAGAACAGACGTAATGGCATTTTCGGACATAATTTAGAAATTTGTAAGCTTCCAGTATTCAAAATTTAAGATCCCAAGGCCGGTACCAAATTTATTTAAGATCTCAAGGCCGGTACCAAATTTTATTAACGTAACTAAAGAAGAAGTCAGAAGCGATAATTTATGTGTTTCAAATAAATAAAAGTTAATATTATTTTTGTTTAAGTGCGCTGATTTGCAAGAGCGATGTGTTAAGTGTTTAGTGATTCCAAAAGCCATGGGCAATGTTTAATATGTTTTAAAGTGTTTTATAAGTGATGTGCACAATCAGGTAGGTTTTAGATAATAATAAGAAAATGTATTTTAATGTTAACTAAGTTGAATTTTAAATGATAAACGGTTAACACATGAACGGTAGAAATTGTCCTTTGAATAAAAATTCAAAAGAAATTTGGAAAAACTTAAGTTACTATCTTGTCGATATAAATATAATTTTAAAGGTTAATAAGTAATTAAAATGTATGGAATAACTAGCAGTAATTAAAAGTAAATTACTCGACACATTGCTGTCTTTGTTCTTTTGTAATTTGTCACTGATTAATAAATTGTATAACATTGTATTTTAAAACTTTATATTTTCATTTCACAAGTAACCTCAACCGTTACAAAAGTAACATAATCTATTCGTTAAAACAGCTGTTCTACTACATAACCGGTTTTGCTGTTTTATAAAATTATATGTTATTACTTATTTTAAACCAAATGGGACGATATAACTATATTGCATACGTTGCCCCTTTTGTAAGACGCTTTCCTCCCATATAAAATTAATTCAATAAACTACTAAAATTAATTCAATAAATTAAATTAATAAATTAATATTAAAAACTATATTAACATCAATTATCATCCATTACAGGTTTTACAAATGTATCTGAACTTGAGTGAATAAAAAAAGTATTTTGTTAACGATTGAAAACTTGTACAAGATATATACAGTATAAGGAGTGTGTGAACTAATAGAAGGAATTGAAAAATGGAGTGGTAAATCATATAACAGAAATATAAGACAGTGGAAATGTTGTTAGAAGGATCTAGATAATGTGTACTGAATCTCACAGATACAAAAGGCAGGGTTGCCAGAATAGAATCAAAAGGATCTAGTGGGCACAGAAAATTTAGTGTTCTTGGGATTTCCCCACAGATGGGTCTTTAAGGACGCAAGTGTAACGAATAGATTCTAGCGGCGAAGGTTGTGTTATTTTGGAACTACAGACCTTTACAAGCGAGCCAAACACCTTTTTCAGTAGGTGTAAAACTTGAGAAATATGGACTGTATTTCACACATGAGATTTCCGTAAGCCAGAAGAATTATACCGAACATTTACAGCTGTTTTCGACTTCACTTAGAGGTGCTAAGTTTGAAAACACCATTTGTTTATCTTAATGGTTGTTGCTTGTAGTTTGACAAGTAGACAGAAAACATATTCACTAATAGTGAAACAGTGATAAGAGATCCGTCGATTTTGCACTTTCACCACGAGTAATTGGGAATAGAAAGGACTCACAACATGTGTTTCAATGTTATAGTCAACAACGTATATTGGACAGGTTGGTCAGAAATAAAGCCAACAGGAAAATAGTTTAAAAAATGGTTCCAGCCCACCGTTACTACAATATTAACATGTTCAACGCTGGTACGGTTTTAATCGTAACCCTCTCTTGTTCTTTTATTCAATTTCTTCTATTAGTCCACACTCACCCTATCTATACCTTGTTCAAATCTTCAATCGTTAATAAAATACGTTTTATTCATTCGCTCAATTTCAAATACATTTTTTTAAACTTGTATTGGATGACGATAATTAATGTTCATACAGTTTTTAAATAATATTAATTCATTAATTAAATTTAATGAATTAATTTTAGTTGTATATGGAAGGAAAACTATTCACAAAAGGGGGCGAAATATCTAATAAAGTTATTTCATCCCATTTGGGTTAAAATAAGTGATAGCATATGATTTCATAAAACAGCTGATTTTATTTTATAGGTTATGTGGTAGAACAGCTGTTTCAATGCACAGGTTATGTTACTTTATTTATATTTATTGTAATTATTTAATAAAAAGTAACTAATAGACGAAAGTAGCTTAATTTTTCTTTTTTACCCAAGTAGGAATTGATTGTTTTTGTGTTTATATGACTTGCTTTATTTATATTTGTAATTTTACTTGCATAAAAATACTTGGGAGTCAAAACTTGAAACAAAGTGATATTTTTATTAAGAGGAATTATTTTTTATGAGAGGAATCGACTGTCATAACTGAATTGACAGACCTTCATAGCTTAGAGCACTACTAAGACTGGCGATTAGTTTTCATCCAGCCTTGTTCCCATATACCTACCCGCAGCCATTGTCGGTGACAGACGCTGCATAACTTTGGGGTCCACCAAACCCCTCCTTCTCTGTCTGACTGATTTAGTTTTAAAAAGTTTGTGATACTGTCAAAGTCATGAATCTAGACCGAGCCAAATTAAAACTTAAGATAACTGATGATGCACCGACTATGGTTGGATGTAAAGAGGGGCTTGATAAAGTAAAGCAGTTTTAAAATTCCGTTTCGATCCTTCGCCCTGTTTTCACTTTATCATTCATCAATAAACCCTTGCAGTAAAGTTTTGAGGTGGAACAATGCTATGAATTTGATGTGAAAACTGTAAAGCCATTAGTAGTCATGGACTTAATCATCGGTTATTTCGGGAGGTTTTAGCAGAGCTGCCTAGAGAGTATTCAGATGTAACATGGCTGGCACAGTCGCGGAAGGATGCTACAAAGACTTTTCAATTTGCGTTCAGAAATAAGATCAGCTCTTTAAAAAAAGGTAAAGCCCTTGCAAGAGCTTTCAGACTTGCACCGGGTATGTGATTTGGAAAAGCTGTGACGCATGGCTAAGAGAGTTGATCAAATTAATCAGTTCAGATGACAGAAAATTGAACTATCTTTAAAAAAATGGAGTCATGTAAATATAGGTATATTTTTCACTAAATTAAGATATTAATAACAAAATAAATATTAACAATATTATAAAAATGGACAACTGTCATAATTTACTTGGCAGCTAATTCACGGTTTCCAACATGTGGTGCGTGTACCCACAGAAGCCTGTGGGGTGGTACGCGAAATAATACCAGTAATGGGACATCAATATTTCACACTTTAGATTTGAAATAAATACGAGGTTACACTCGTAGTTGGCAAGATAGTTGAAGTGTTGTTGATCGGAAATTGCGCGGAGCTTATATGTTTGTGTGCGACTGAAAGCACAGAATAGAATAGTGATGGGAAACATCTATTGCAGATTTAGGTGAACAATAAAAAAGCAGGAATGTGCCTACGATTTGATGATAGGAGACTTTCAGGGAACCGTCTGTTGTGTTGTCCACACACAGCGGTTGCCCCCGCTCTACTCATTACTTACAAGGCAGTCAGGCAACCACTCTTTGTCTTAACCGTGTCGAGGAATAGGGGGTACTTTTCATTGGAAAAAGGTTTTTAAGGGGTACGTGAATGAAAAAGGTTGGAATCCACCAGTGAGGTGAAAATTTATTTTTCCGAATTACTTTCGAATTTGCTTAAATTATCGAAATTTGACTGTAATAGCAATGTATTCAATAATTATTAGAGAGAAATGTATACACATTGTAAAATATACAATAATTATTGGTTGCCCACATAGGAAACATGGGACCCACAGTTATTATACAGGAATATTTATACAGGGATACAAACTATTTATACTCGTACATATAAAGCAGCTACTCTACTTTCTCTCTCTAGCGTAAAAACGTGATTTAGGATTTCGGGAACACAAGGTAAATTTTAACACAACAGTCAAATTATATAACTTTAATATTACAAGTTAAACATTATACATCACAATGCAGTAGTTACCCTGCAATAGTAAATACACTCGTTTACATGGTCGTATTTGTACACTTTTGTTTATGGTTTTACAAAATTTATTGCCTTGAAATAAAATTTAACTATATTTATAATATATTGTTTTACTGGAGGTTAGTTCAACTTTGTTCAAAAAGTCAATCCATAAAAATTAAACTACCATAAACTTAATGTTAAATATTTATCGTCTATTTTTATTACGTTGCATCTGATAATTGCAGCAAAACTGAATTAACAATGTGTACAGTCAGGTCAATAAGTTGTGTTGGTTTTGACTTGACCAACTCTTTTTTAAACGTTCTAACTTTAAAATAGTGAAAGTAACATAATTACTACCCACATATAATTAACACAATGGCTACCCACTAATAAATAACACAATTTTATTCAAATAATTTAGTGACCATTTTTTTCTATAATGACTCAAGTTGTAATATTTTATGGATTGACAGTTGAATAGGTTTTTAAATACATTTTTACACGAGTATAAATTGATGCTGCATGTACTGTCTTAGTAAATATATATACTAAATGCTACGTTTATATAAATATGATACAACTCTATACGTCTCACTTAACAATGGTCGAGCCTGTGTGTCACACACATTTACATAATGTCTATATTCACATTGGTAACTAACTAATTGGTAACTGATTAACCAATATCACTTAAATCTACTCGATAAATTATCAAAAAGCATTTTCTTGTGATTTACAAAACTAAACATGAGCAATTTACAAGTTTTAAAACCTAATTGTTTAGTTAATTTGTTTAAAGAAGTGTTTTTACAAATATATTTTACGAAATCCATCCGATGTCACAATATTGAACGAGTGACTGCCCTAGAAAATATGTCTTTTTGAGTTATACTGATTAATTTTACGTTTGGTGGATCAAATTGTTCTTTTATTCGTCATATTCCTCGCCCATTTTTCTGTGCTTGTTTTATTTATTATTTTTCAATTACCATTATTATATTTAATTTCCACAGGATTTCATTTTGGTGCTATTCAATTCTGAATGTTTTCGCTGATAAATGGTTTATAACTTTGTTTTTAAGAATTTGAAATCTACTTGCAGAAAACATTAATAAATTTAAGTTACATATATAGTGAAAAATATGTGAACTGATACAATACTTACTCAGAGCAAAAACAATAGTTGAATAATAAATAATAATAAAAAACTCCAACTCACAAATAAATTTAATTTCTACGCGTTTCAATGAAAAAAATCATCATCAGTGAGTTTAACTAACCAAATTCTAAACTATAACTATCTACAGCTATAACTACAAAAACAGTTACAATATTTATTGATGATGATGATGATGATGCTGTCATTGAAAAGCGCAAGAGAAAATGAAACTTGTGAATTGGTGTATGTATTTATCTGAATGTAAGCCTGGGACCAAAGTACATCGTATCGACTTTTGGTCAACATTGGTCCAGTTCAAAACCGATTCATTTGGGAAATTGACAAGTTGTTTCTGATACACTTTTTGATTGTGTTTTGACGTCACGAATTTTATTACATTTATTTGAATTTGATTAAATATTTAAAACATACAAAAACAGTGTCTAGTTATTACACTTGTTTGTATTATCTTGGCAAAAAAAACCACTACTTACTGATTTATTCAGCAGACGCGTTTCGTACTAGGTCAGCGCAATATTCAATGCTGCGAATTACTGACAAGACTGTTGCTCAGGTGTGTTGTGTCGGTGAGAATCTGTGGTGTATTTCTGTTCTGTGGTGTGTTATTGTTCATCGAGTAGTTGTTAATTATGTGCTCAAATATAATGTTTGATTGGGAGTGTGTTTTGTCATTTAGAATTTGTTGTGGATAGTATTTATGGTGTTGATATATCTGATAGTTTTCTACTGTTAAGGTTTTTGCTTTTATTGAAGCAATGTAGGATTTTTATATTGGTGTCTATTTTAGTCTGTGAGTGTAGTGTGTTTTGTATGTGTATGGCGAAATTTGATTGGGGTTGTGTCTTTCTTATCTGTTTTACGTGTTCTTCGTATCTTGTGGTAAATGTTCTCCCTGTTTGTCCTATGTAAAAGCTGGGACAGTTGTTGCATGTAATCTTGTATAGGCCTGCCCGTAAGTGTTTATCCTGTGTGTTTTGGAACTGTGTTAGTTGTAGGTTATAATTTCTCCATAACAGATTAATTTTGTAATAATTTCAGTCACAGAACTCTTTTCGATATTAAAAATATGTCCGAGACTTAAAGTGCAGATTTTATACAAATAATTTATTATCATCAATGAACAAAGCAAAGGTAGCTTATAGATAAAACACACTTTATGAAGACCTAAAATTATTTTAAATGATCAAACGTAAAATTCAATATCCACGTAAGATAACGTAAGATCCAATATAAAAGTCGTGAAACGTAATTATATAACTGTTTATGTGAATTTCTGATTTCTTGAGCCTCAAATATTTCCTTTTGTTGACGGCACGTTTTAGAGAATCCCCATCAATCAGAATTTTCTACGTAGTCTAGAATGTACTGAGATACTTCAGGAATGGGGATAATTTGAAAAGCGTCACAGAGGAAATATGGCAGTGCCAGGAACGGCGGCAACATGCGGTACTCTAGGTATTTATGTGGAATATAACTATCAGTAAACGCTAATGCCACAAAATTAATGAAAATAACCAGTACATAAATTTACCAAGATTAAACATTATTGTACGTTTCGATACCCACCTTACTAATACAATCTAGAAAACTTATTACAATAGAACTACTATCTAGACCTGGTTTTTCTATTATTATTATTACTATTGGATAAAAGTTAGGCAGATTGTTTGGGCTGAATGAGGACTACACCGATAGCAGCAGTGGAGATTGAACTCGGCATTGAACCTATTGAAATATATATAGCAAGATAATTGTGGAATAAGTACCTGAAAATTATGGCATCAACTAGAGGTCATCCCTTAAAAGGGATCCTATCAAGCTCGTGCACAATCGGGAGCTCCTTCAGTTATCAAGTGAGAAACATTTCATCACAATTACCTATCAATAGCCCAGAACATATCCCTATTGTGTGTGATGAGTCTCCTCACAGATGGACAGGAGTCTCGATTAAGACAGATTTACCTAATAAATTGACAAAACGAAAGTCACCCAGAACAATTACACGATGGCAATTAACGCAACATTGGTGAGCTGTCAATCTATCTGCGAATCGGATATTTGTATTCTCACTGACTCGAAATCAGCCCTCCAAATTCAGGAGTTGCCATGCACTACGTCATACCCCTTCAGAGTTGCTGAATTGAGGTAGTTAATTGTGATGTTGCAAGATGAGGGCAAAAGGGTAGTCTTCCAGTGGGTCCCTGCCCATTGTGGGTTGAGAGGGAATGAAGAAGATGATGAAGTAGCAAAATTGGCCCCAGCAATTCAACCTGCTGACCGAGAGATATGCTCCCTCGCAGAGCGATTTTTCAGGAGAATGTCGACTGAGGATTGGTCACGATGTCCTGTCGGTAGATCCCTATTTAACCTCCAGAATGAACCGGCAAAAGAAGACTATGTACTTTCGCGGCCAGAGCTCGGACTGGATACATTTTAACCCAGGCCTACCTTTACCGGATCAATTTAGCGGCCTCACCAGAATGCGCTCTATGCCAAAGTGGAGAAGAAGACCTGGAGCACATCCTCATTAAGTGCTGTTATCCAAATCTGGTCAGGGACCTTTTAAGGGTAGAGGCTTTGGACATTAATACCATTCTAACAAACAAAGATCATTGGAACTCTGCGATGACAATTTATCATAGACATCGGCTGCAACTGAAGCTGGACGCCTGCTGGAAGAAGTAAGTAAATGCAGATTGTTATTATAAATAAATAAAATCTCTTGAACTACAAAAACGTTTTATTTATGTTCTGATGTACATTTTGATTTAATTTCAGTCATTTCCTCAGTAGATGATTGCTTTGAAAAGAAACATATATATTTGGACATTAATAAAACTTTTCGTGGTTTAGTAGGTTTTATTTATTTATGACAAGTCATATAAAAAAAATTAGGTGAGGTCAACAAAGAAAACCTTTATTTTATAACTACAATTAATATAAATATATATGCATACAGATGACAGAATCGCAATATTATGTGCAAAATTATAAAGCGAATTTTTTTGCAATTTTTCTTTGTTTCTCTCTATACGGTAGTCTATAGGGTGTTGGACTATTATTTCTGTTTGTCACTATTTATTCGCTTTCTTTGTTTCTAATTTATGAAGCTTACGGTGGTCTATAATTTCTCAATCTATCCATCTCTTGGAACCCTTCATTATTGCAAAGAACCTTTCTCTTATAATTTCATATAGTACATTTAAGTACTTGATTTCTAGCTATGGAAAAGTTGGTTCAGTGCCAAAGTGCTGGAATTCAAACATGTAGTCATTCTGTTTTATCTTACCGAGGCGTCAACGTTTTAAAATTTAATTCATGAATAAATATTTGAAAAAACTGCACTAACAGCAACTGTCATCCACTACAGGTTAAAAAAAAATAGTGTAATCTAATAGAAGGAATTGAATAAAAAATGGCACCACACTTACTCCAAGTTATTACTTATAGATTGTATTTTTATTGTAACAGGACCCTCTGATGAGTGGGTCATAAAATGTACATAAGGGGTTAATCTTGGTAAATTCATGTAGGTATTAGTTATTTTTTCGATGTATTTTTTTGTTATTGGGATTATTGTCGATAGTTTTATTGTATAATTGCCACTGTGCTCATTACATTGTATTTTATTATTTGTACAGAGCCTAGCCGAAACGTAGAATAGCATAGCAATAGTAACATACTTTAATTTCCATAAGTGATTGTGCCAGAATGTTTCTGAAATTTTGAATGTCTTAAGTATAAAATATAGGCTTCTATAAGATATTTCTCATGCTAGAACTTTTAAGCGTAGATTTTAACCAGTAAAATCTTTTATAAAAGATTAAATGGGAATATTAAATGAGATTACATTGTTTTAAATGATGAAATACCTTGAAAGTACTTTGTAAAAAATCGACACTATATAAATATTTTTAAACAAATATTTAAAAGAAATTATAAATAGTTTACATATGCAACTATTAAGCGATGAAAAGCAGAAAACATATTGTTATTGCCTTCAAGAAAGTGTCTGCTTAGAGAATCAACGAAGGGAAGGCATTGGATCAGCTGACTTCAAGAATTAAGTCAAATTTATAATTTACTAGACAAACTAGCGAAGAAGAGTAGGTTGGGAAAATGTTGCCTCAAACTGTATGAAGCTAAAAGAATACATATATTTCGGTGTAAGAGTATTGGAGTGTCCAAAATGAAACACACAGCACTATAAATACAATATAAACAAGAAAAACCCCTATAAAAAAATAGTAATTAATGAAAAAATTAAAGGTCTTTAGAATAAATGGTTCTTATTACCACACAGAAATGGTTAGGTTTTTCCCTTAATTTAATTTTAACAAAACCTTGAAGTGTAGTTTTTTTAAGTTAATTTTTTCGTTCTAAGTTAATTTCTTTCTATAAAGTTAATTATAGACTCCAAAAACGTCCAATTATTATTCTACTATAAACGTATGTTTAAATAAACGCATGTAAAGATCGATGTTTTACAAAGCCTACTCCTTTATTGTAGCCATATTAGTGATAGTTTTTATTTTTGTAATAGAATTTCCAATTTGAAAGTTTTAGAAAGAATATTTCTCTGGAGATATTGTGATTTACAAATGAAAAAAAAGGAAACATGGATTTAGACCTTTAACAAAATATAATGAAAATTGCAACATGTTACATTTACAATTTTGTTCCGATGGGCTAAATTTCTTTAAAAAAACAATATCGATTTCGCTAATATGGTGTTACGTTAAGGTTACGATCGAATTGAGAAAAATAACGGATAGTGTTGCCAACCTTCTTCATTTCAGTTGTAACCTTCGATAATGTATATTCCGATAATGATGACAGTATTCCTGAAATGCCCAACAAATATTTTCTATTTCAAATGAATTTTTTCACGCACCGGAACAGAAAAATTGTACAGAATAATCTACAATTTGATTCTAAATTCACCAAGCTTAAATACAATTATGTAGTTGTATATTGTGCTGTATGGAGTTATTTTAGCTTAAATTAAGTGATAACATATGGTTTCAAATAACAGCTGATTTTATGTTAGACATAGTGTTGTAAAACAGCTGTTTTAACACGTAGGTTAAGTTTCGTTATTTATTGTATATTATTAAATTAAAATGTCACGATCCAATACTTTTTATCAGTTTACAGATGTTTGTTTAAAAAATCGTGCTACAGTTAATTCAATGCAATAATAATGTGATATATATTTTTTGAATGAACATTTCTTTATGCACGTCTTTACATATTTGAAGAGCGACTAACTCAAATATTATTGTTCATTAAATTTTTAAACACCCATTAATTCTTTGACTACATTATTTTATTATTAACTATATTAACTAGATTATTACAACATCTAACAACTTCATTACTTAAATAAAGTATTCATTCTATCAGGCAGTCCCTAAGGCAGTCGAGATTTATCTTGATCATATTGTAACAAAAAATGATTTTCAAGTGTTAAAATTTAAATAACTCGACTCTTTTTTCATTCGGAATAAAATTGTGTGTGCCTATTAACCCTTACTTAACACGCTGCCGACCGAACTGGCTGTAGCTTCAGGCTCCTATGTAAAGTGAATGAGCAATCAGACATGATTCACACAAAAACAATTTTTATCTATCTTCAGTAATAAATTATTGTATAATTAATGGCACAAGTTTGTTTAAGTCCAATACTGATGCGAGAGAAAGCAGTGTTGCCACAACAATGACGAGAAAACAGTGTTGCTACAAGAAATCGTTATCATTTCTGCATTCAATGACTTCAAAGACTTTAAAAATTAATAACGGTTAATATTTTAAGGGGTATCAGTGTTTCTCATAAAATTGATAAGAAAACAGTGTTGCCACACTCTAATGAGGAAACAGTGATGCTACAACACTGATGAGAAAACAGTGTTGCCACACACTGATGAGGAAACAATGTTGCCACATAAGTGATGAGGAAACAGTGTTGCCACACACTGACGAGAAAACAATGTTGCCACAAAAGTGATGAGGAAACAGTGTTGCCACACACTGATGAGGAAACAGTGTTGCCACAAAAGTGATGAGGAAACAGTGTTGCCACACACTGATGAGGAAACAATGTTGCCACAAAAGTGATGAGGAAACAGTGTTGACACACACACTAATGAGGAAACAGTGTTACCACACACTGACGAGGAAACAGTGATGCTACAACACTGATGAGAAAACAGTGTTGCCACAAAAGTGATGAGGAAACAGTGTTACCACACACTGATGAGGAAACAATGTTGCTACAAAAGTGATGAGGAAACAGTGTTGCCACACACTGATGAGGAAACAATTTTGCCACAAAAGTGATGAGGAAACAGTGTTGCCACACACTGATGAGGAAACAGTGTTGCCACAAAAGTGATGAGGAAACAGTGTTGCCACACACTGATGAGGAAACAGTGTTGCCACAAAAGTGATAAGAAAACAGTGTTGCCACACACTGATGAGGAAACAGTGATGCTACAACACTGATAAGAAAACAGTGTTGCCACACACTGATGAGGAAACAGTGTTGCCACAAAAGTGATAAGAAAACAGTGTTGCCACACACTGATGAGAAAACAATGTTGCCACAAGAGTGATGAGGAAACAGTGTTGCCACACACAGATGAGGAAACAGTGATGCTACAACACTGATAAGAAAACAGTGTTGCCACACACTGATGAGGAAACAATGTTGCCACAAAAGTGATGAGGAAACAATGTTGCCACACACTGATAAGGAAACAATGTTGCCTCAAAAGTGATGAGGAAACAGTGTTGCCACACACTAATGAGGAAACAGTGATGCTACAACACTGATGAGAAAACAGTGTTGCCACACACTGACGAGAAAATAATGTTGCCACAAAAGAGATGAGGAAACAGTGTTGCCACACACTGATGAGGAAACAGTGATGCTACACACTGACGAGAAAACAATGTTGCCACTAAAGTGATGAGGAAACAGTGTTGCCACACACTGACGAGAAAACAATGTTGCCACAACACTGATGAGAAAACAATGTTGCCACACACTGAGGAGAAAACAGTGTTGCCACAACACTAATGAAAAAACAATGTTGCCACAACACTGATGAAAAAACAGTGTAGCCACAAGAAAGCCTTAGTATTTCTGCACTCAATGACATCAATGGTTGTAGAGTGTAATAAAGGAACATAGGAACATAAATAAATACGTATATACTTAGATGTGTGTTTTCATTACTTAAAGGAGATGGTAACATTCATGGTTGTCCTGTAACATGTTCCTAACGATATTGTATACTATAGCCTTTAATGTGCTTTAAGGCGGTTACTAAAAGGTGTGGTAGTTTAGTGAATACAGAAACAAATGCTTCTACTTCAAACATTTGTTGCACCGAAACTTTGTGCCGCCGTGAAGGAGCGCCTTCAATAACAACTTATGGTATGCATCTATGCTGCGCCACGTAAACTTCTTTTTTTACTGAAAACAAACTTTTTTAATTTGAATTTTATGTGTACGTAACAGATTACCGTTTATAGATTTAACAGGGTAGCGGCAATAGTCGGTGAAAAAACCCTTCACTGCACATTAGGGCAAATATTCTTTAAGCTTAGCTTGTGAGGTTATGTTAAAAACAAATAAAAACATACACAAAACTCACAAATTATTCATTTATTTACTCATACGCGTTTCAATGACCAAGTCATCATCATCAGTGAGTGTTACTACTACAAACTCTAACTTACTACTAGTAGTATGAGTAAATAAATGAATAATTTGTGAGTTGACTTAGGGCACTTTTGTTGAAATTCACGTCATGTTCAGACGTCAGACGAACCTGCTATTAATCACTTACAAAAGACTAGTTTCAACATATTAAGTTTTTTTTGGAAACGCATGGAAAATCTTGAAATTTTTTAAGTTGATAAAATATGATAGTAAAAAATGAGAGCCCTAAATGGTGTACAGTCCTGAACACGTCATAGAGTGAAGACTTTATATTAAAAGAAACGAACTCAGAGCATTTTTGTTTTTTGGCTAAAGTTGATTTTTAAAAAAAAACGTAATTGTAAAAAACAAAATCGTACCAATATTTGTTTCATTAAGTTAATTAGAGCTTAACTAATGAGAATAAGTCACAGCGGTAAATATTAAAGTATTTCATCAAAATATAACTACACACTAGTTTGTTAATACATACTGGCTAGGGATTTCATCATGTTTGGCCACTACTGATGAAGGCGTCTTCGTCGTCGAAACTAGTCTGTATGTATTAATAAACTAGGTGTAGTGAGACTTTGAGTAAACTATTTTATGTATAAATAAATATAAGAACAGGTCTCACACCTTTAAGTTTTCCTATAAATAATGCTCAAGAGTGTATAGGGATGCCCCTAGCGGCAAAATACTGTACTTATTGCACATTAAATTCAAGTTACTGAGATTGTATGTAGTTTTTCAATGTTTGTATAGTAATACAATATTCATCAAAATGTGTGTAGAATTCTAATTGTAACTTAATAGTATGCATCATTCTCATAACTAAACCTCTGCTTTTAGGTTAATTTTAGCTAAATCTGGTACAGTATTACTTTATCTAAACAAAATAGAATAATTTTCTTGGATAACCATTTTTTTTTACGTTGCAATATCAAACGGATGTTTGTAAAGGCGCTGAAAACACTCCATTTACCTTCTAAACTGCTCAACACAACTATCTATTTATCACTGGTAATAGTTTTTCTTTTACTAAATTGTCTTCGAGTTTTTATCAACACTCTTCATGAAATGGCATCAAAGAGATCCGAACACACGTTTGCCTCTCGTCAGCAACATGCTCACCAACATGACCGAGAAGAGGAAGAAGAAGAAACCCAAGAGTGACGTGATGATTCGACACCAGCAGCGCTGCCGTTTGCTGACCTTCAGACGACGCATCAGTCGTTCAGCTTGCTGAACGTCCAGGGTGAAGTCTGGGCCTCGGCAGCCGGGGAACACCTGCAAATACAAGCAGATACCTGTAATACACGTTTCACCGAGTTATTGCAAACATTTTCATGAAATATATAACACACAGTAGAAATACATCAACTTACCGGATAATGTAAAAAAAAACAAATAGTTATGTTTTAACAACAAATGTTCCAGCTTATCATGCTTCAAAAAAGTAATTTAACATGAAACATGCGTATTGTTTTAAAACATAATTTAGGTAGCCTACTCTAAGGAGCTAAGTATATTCCACAAGTAATCGATATTGGCAAGCAAAACTATAGCTAGCGATGCGGAAAGTCTATGGGAACATGAAAACAATAATAAAACTTGGTAATTACTTTCCAAAATCGAAAAATTAAAAAAACCATATAAAACATTTTGAAATTACATATTTATTTATAAAAAAAGAAGACTATATTACAACACTACATCGTAATATAACCGTAAGGTATCCAGTTGGACAGATTTAGTTACAAAAAATAATAATAAATAAAGTTTGCTCAGGTCAAGTTGTTGATAGGTGAAATGACTTCCATTTTGGTATGCGATTTTGCACCGCCGCATAGAATTAAAAGGTGGTGTTGCACTTTTAAAGCCATTTACCTCGTGAATTAATAAAAAATATTTTAAAAAAACAACACAAATGTTGCGTGACTTAATGGAGAACAAAACCCAAAAAAATATAATTTTATTATAGCACTTAAATGTTTTGCGAAACTAAAATTTGAAAACGAATTAGATTGATGAGCTATAATTGAAAGTCTGTTAACACCACGTGAATCTAGAATACATTCTGTGTTTTTAAAGGAATACCTTTACATATAAATATTCAGAGTTTATAAAAACCTGGCAAACATTTCTGTTTAATTTGATCTAATTAGAATTGAATTTAAGAAAATCTTTTTAGATCGCACTAAGCTATCTTCGAAAGTGTCTGAAATAACATTTGGGCTTAATAGAAACGTTAACAATTTTACCGGTCGTTTTGCATAATAAAATAGCTTTTCCTTATAATAAAGCATAGAAAACATTTTAAACCTTTTTACCCTAATAAAATGTAAATTATTTATGCACACTCGATTTTGTTGAATGACAAGTTTTGTTTTAAAAAAACATAATAAAGCGATAATCAAAATATGTTCCACACAGTGGGTTTGGTCCAAGTTTGATTTTACAACAATTCGAACACTTTAACGAATATTTAACGAACTCTGCAGTACGTCACGAGTAAGACACGTGACGTCATCAATAATTAAATTATCACTCTCTCTCTGAGGATGAACACATTCACCGTAACATGTAGGCTGCAGACGGAACAATGGGTAGACTCTGTGACAGTCACTTTCCCGACAATGACTGAGGTTCAAACATAAATCGTTAAATCCGAGTCCATAAATTCTGCAGCGGTAAACTTTCCATTTCGTGCCCCACTAAACCTGGCCTTAAGCTGCTGCCCCACATGGAGTTCTGAAGGGGAAATTTGTGTGAGTAATATGACCTGATTCTAATCTTAGTGCACATGTTGGAGAGTTTCGGCCGAGTCGTGATCGTACGCTTATAGGTGAATTGTTAATGAAAGGATGGTTCAAGATAAGAAGCTGCCCGTCTAAAGTGCATACAGAACATGTTCAAAGGTTGAAGATTATAGTTGGAGGTTAGATGGACACTAGTTGAGTTGAAGAAAACGCATTTACGTCCGTATTGGTTTTTATTCACACAAGGAAAATTAAATATGTAAAAGTAACAAAAAATCTTATGCTTGGTGGAAGTTAATGTTAATTACCAAGATTTATTCAAATAAAGATTTTATTATTGATTTATAATAGTTTCAATACGCTTAGGTCTAAAAATTATTAATACTTTAAAAATGTTTAAAAATAATTATCTTTAAACTGGGCTTATGTCTTTAAAAAATTTAGAAAATTATGAAGATGTAATTTTCATATGCTTTTATAACATACTTAATAATAAAGTAGTCGTATTTATTTAACTTAATTATTTAATTAATAATAATTATTTAACGTTTTAGTAATAAATAATTAATTTTATTCAGACAAAGGTTAACAGTAAAACTATAATAAATTAAATTATTACCATTATTAATTTATTTTGTTATATATTAATTTTAGTTATATTGTGAGGTATCTAAAACGTGTTTACAGGAAGTTTTCACTATCAATAGTAAGTCATTATTATGCTACAAGCACAGTAAATATGGTTGAACATATACATACCAATGTAGACTAAAACAGACAGAACGCGGCGCAGCGTAGGCAATTGTATTACACGTTGTTGCAACCGTGGAACTGTGAAACTTAACGAATGTTAAATCAAGAAAGATTGATATTTATTTAGAAAACCCCCTGCTACGAGTGCCAACTACTTTCCGTATTGTAAATTATTAAATTCAAATATATTTATCAGGTTGAACTTATTGAATTAATATTTATTTAAGGTAATTAATTTTAAATTTAGAAATAAATATAATTCAATAAGAATATATATATATATATATATATATATATATATATATATATATATATATATATATATATATATATATACGATGAATAGTTATTAACTGAAGTACATCCGTTCATTCTGCAGTGCATAAAATCGCAGTTCCGACGTTTCGCTAGAATCTCATGTAAGCAGAGAGACTAGATGACGTTCTTGCTAGATCAGATTCTAGCGAAACGTCGGAACTACGATTTTATGCACTGCAGAATGAACTGATGTACTTCGGTTAGTAACTATTCATCATAATTTTCCATCCGTGAAGGAATACGTATCAGCATATTTGTATATATATATATATATATATATATATATATATATATATATGGTGATATGTTTTCTTGTAATACACTTAATAAATTAAAAATATTTCAAAAACAAGAATACTTTTAATACATATTTATTCAAAGCTTTTCGCAGATAAAAAGGTCTTCAATAAAAAATTAATATTTTTCCTGAAGATGCTGGTACTGTTTTATCGGCGAAAAGCTTTGAATAAATATGTATTTAAAGTATTCTTGTTTTTGAAATATTTTTAATTTATTAATTATATATATATATATATATATGGTGAAAAAAAATAATTTTCATAAACAAGAATATACGGAACAAGAATTTTCGTATATTCTTGTTTATGAAAATTATTTTATTTCACCATACATATTCAACAAGAAAAATAATTCATCTAAGGATTACAATATATATATATATAAAGAGAGAGAGAGAGAGAGAGAGAGAGAGAGAATTTTAATCAGCGAATATTAGCATATGAATAACATTTTTCATTCAATAAAACTTTGATAGTTTTTCATATGATAATACTATCGTTATAGAGCCGTGAAACGAATAATTAAATTTTTTGTTTAATCTGATTTTACGTTTAACTCTCTCTTATACTTTAAATAATCGATTAAATACTCTTACACTTCATTATAGCTGTAATCTTTATTTAATGTGACAAATTCCCAGCTCTCAAACCATGGTCTAAAAGTTGTTGACATTAGCTACAGTCACACACTCACAGATGTCTGACCTTCACGCAACTTTCACTAACAGCATCTGTGTTGGCACTTGGAGCAATAATGTAAACATTAGCTTACATTCAAGCCATCATAAGGGAAAACACCGGTTGCTAAGCTACGGCTAGTAAACACTTGAAAGCACGACCATTGACTGAAACTCGAGTGACGAAATGGTTCTCTGATCAGAAGTTAAAATGTAGTTTGGTGAAAGTTTAATAAATAATAAAGTCATTAGTTTGGAGCTTTTATATAATACATTAGCAAGTAAGGCTGGATTTCAAAATGAAGGCTATAATTAAAACTCCTAAAATTTAATTGATTAAGTAGATTCTATTAAAAAGTACGAATATTTGGTACATATTTTGCTCATCATTACAAATGCCTGAACAGTTTAGTTATCACTTACAAAAAAGAGGATGAAATTGTTTTTGGTGTCATTTTCAAATAAGTGTCCGTTCAAAGGGTTTGAACTCTACTGCTATTTAATCAGCTACCTACAATCGGGACCATTTAACCGTGCACTTGTCCTTGAGAGATCGCAATTGGCGAGACTGAAGGTGAAGGGCTGCGTTGAGAAAGTATAAAAACTTTCCTACAAACATGATAAGGACTGTCAAAAGACTGTCTTGCATGACGGGTGTCCATATGAAACAAATTCGATGATAAATTAGCTTCGTAATGCAATCTTGAAATATGTGTGGACATATCGGATGCAGAAGCTGTTGATGTAAGAACATTCTGAAAATGCAACATGTTTTCAGAAGGAATAGTATACGAGAAAATGGGAGTGAGCCAGTGCACGGTTAGCAGGACGCAACTATACATATACTTGAGCTAGGCGACTCGATTGGACTCCCTTATCTTCTGACCCCACTCCGCATCCTCCGTAAAGCCATGCATCAAAGTGATCCCTAGTCATCGTTCCCCCTTGCAAGGTTCAATTACAATTACGGTTTCGTTGTACGTAGTTCGTAAGAAATTCTGTTAGTTTTTAGGATTTTGTAAATCATTGAGATGAAATTTTAAAACAACAAAGTGAGGTAAAAAAAAGTTTTAGAAAGAAAAGTTAAGGAAGGGGCTGAAACCCTTTGGCACTCGTATTAGTAATATACTGTGCAAGTAAGATGCGACTTCATACGACGGACAGCGTTTCGTATCGAAAAAGATCCATCGATAGATCTTAGAGACGCGACGAAATGGTCGACATGTTGCAGTATGTGAGTGTGCCATAAACAAAGGCGCGAGGATTAAAACCAAAAGCAATTGTATGGTTGAGGATCTCACGAAGATTAAACCGTATTAAACGTTGGCACAAAACTGCGTACAGCAAAATATGCGTACATGAGGAAACAATAACAATTGACGAGGGTGAGTCGTAAATTTGACAAGAGAAAAAAGCGTACACAACAGACTCCAGTTGTCATGCCAGGTCATCTACCCCTAAACTATTTGCTAATAACTTTCAAGGTTTTGTATTTTCCCAGTCAATTGTGGACTTGCCACTTTGCCAGTGGTCACTTTGCCTTTAACTGTCGTGGTGATATGTTCGATTTAATCGAAAGAGACTTATCAAAATAGGCTGAAACTTCGAAGGAATACACTTAGAAGGAAAGAGAAGAAGAACAAAGTATATTAAGTACGACGAAAGAATTTTTTAAAAAATTGGTCTAAACATACCTAGAAACTGGAGACTAATGCCTTGTTTAAGATCTCTTTCTTACAATCAAAAATTGGTTTAGTGTAGGCCCAAAACATCAGATGCCAAGATCAAATAAATTGGTAGAGTCGTATATAGATTAAAATCAAAATATAGAAAAAAAAATTACCGAGAGTTCAAGCTGATTTTAAACACGCTAAAATGATAGCGCAACATGTCTATCCTTTTACCAGTCCAAAGCCTGGAAATCAGGTATAATAGATACAGTTTTAAAGGATCTCCAGCCCCGAGGAACTTAGCGACATCTATGTTTAGCTCAGAGGTAAACTCATTTACTTAGCTCAATGATTTTAAAAGGCTCCTTGTACGCCTAAAAGTTGTACGCATTTTTCGCCTGTCACAATGTTCTGACGTCATAGCTTACCCTCGTCATCTGTCAAAACTTGATCCCGTACGCATCTTTCGCAATATTCCTGGTGTACGCATATTTCGTTGTACGCATCTTTCGTGTATTCTATTAAACCATTCGGTCACTTTGTAAATAATAACCAAGTTGAAGAAAACTTACTTAAAAAGAACGAAATACCTCGTCAAGAATGTTTTTTCAAAGCGTTATCTTTTAATGGAAAAATAACCGTTCGTAGATGAATAAGTTCAATAGAAGCGTTCCAACTCACGTGTTCGGCGCGTCACCTTGATTCGTATGAATGAGATCTGAGATAGTTTGGTACTGAACCGGTTCCGTTACAGACAGGAAGTGAAACAGTTCCAGTTCCGTGGTCAAGGTTCCGAGACACGTGTACCAAGGTCGAGTTATGCAACCGAGATAATCGACCTCCTGCTCTTACCTAACAGTCTTTACTTTTCCCGAATTCCTAATCGTAGTTGGGTGACGCAACCGGCCTTAGTTAATAGATGCTTTCCTTAAAGACAACTTTCTTTCCGACCATTAAACTCGCTCCGATCGTTTCAAGTGCTTCGTGTCATCACATTGTTTAAGGTTATTCCATCGTGTTATTCCTTGTATATGTATAAAGAAATAACAAGGGTTCTGACGAATAACACAAGACAAACAAATAATTTTATTTTATATTTCGGCAATGTATCGACCATGTCAGTCTACCCAGTTTCTCAAGGCAAGAAATTGTTATATATATAATCAATTTCAATAAATATGTATTTTAAAACACAATTAAAACGACAATTAAAATTACAAATAAAACATAAACATTTTTAAATAGCAAAAGCAATTGAAATAATATTTAGAATGTAATAAAAATTAAAGTAAAACTAAAAACTGTTTGAATAATTTAGAACTATTAAATAGTTATTATCATTGTATTTATATTACCAGCTGGAAATAGTCATATCGAACTATGAGGCAGCGCCTTTAATTTATCTATGTGTTTGCGTCAAATTATATTAGTTTATATTACCATGCGAAAAATTCTAAAGCTCAAGGTTATCTTATCAGCTGATTGTCACAATTCACCTAACATATAACATAATAAAACAGCTGTTTTCTTCTTCAGTCTATTCTTGACAAAGATTGAATTAGCTACCATTAAAAAAATATATATGTTATTTACAAATACACATAAATAATAAAAATGTGGAAATAATACACAAAAATAATAAATAATAAAAATAAATAATACAAATACACATAAATAATACATGTTAAAAATTAACTATCTTAACATAACACCACTGTTAAAACACACCCCTTTATCACGAAATTATTCACGAATTGTAGAACCCTACAATGGGCTACTATATTACTACTTAGATATATTAAAATATAGCCTATATGGAAAGTATTCAATTAGGATAGGTTTGGTTTGACCAAAATCAAGTTCTCTATGTAAGCTGACCTATTGACGAAATGAACGACTTCTGACCGATCGATTTTCCTTGATCTTGCAACAATCTCTAAAGGTTGCTTGAGATGTTCGAGGCTAGCCTACATTGCAAAACATGTTTCTTTATAACTAAACCTATTTCAATAAGACACTCTTGAGCTATATTGTATAATAATGCAGTGAAATGTAGAGCTCTTTTTATAAAGAACCATTGCGTTAAATAAAGCAAAGTTCTTGTCAAACTTGTTTGACTAGAGCATTTTTGCAAAACGGCGATCAGTTTAGTGAATAAACAAATGGGTAGACCAATGAGTTTTTGCAATACAACAACCAGTTAAGTGTATAAACCAGTGCGTTTTTGCAATACAGCGACCAGTTTAGTGCATAAAAAAGTGGGTAGATCATTGTAGAAAAGTGCATTTTTGCAATATGAGGACCAGTTTAGTGATTAAACAAGTGGATACACCATTGTAGAACAGTGCGTTTTTGCAATACGGGTCCAGTTTGATGGTTAAACAAGTGGGTAGACCAGTGCGTTTTTGCAATACAGCGACCAGTTCAGTGCATAAAAAGGTGGGAAGATCATTGTATACCGGTGCGTTTTTGCAATATGACGACCAGCTTAGTAAATAAACAAGTGGGTAGACCAGTGCGTTTTTGCAATACAGCGACCAGTTCAGTGCATAAAAAGGTGGGAAGATCATTGTATACCAGTGCGTTTTTGCAATATGACGACCAGTTTAGTAAATAAACAAGTGGGTAGACCAGTGCGTTTATGCAATACGGTGACCAGTTTAGTCATTAAAAAAGTGAGTAAACCATTTTAGACTAGTGGATTTTTTTCTCTACGGAGACCAGTTTAATGAATAAACAAGTGGGTAGACCATTGTATACCAGTGCGTTTTTGCAATAAGACGACCAATTTAGTGAATAATTAAGTGTGTAGACCATTATAGAGATGTGCGTTTTTGCAATATAACGACCAGTTTAGTGAATAAACAAATGAGTAGACTATTGTTGACCAGTGCGTTTTTGCAATACGGCGGCCAGTTTAGTGAATAAACAAGTGGGTAGACCATTGTAGACCAAGGCGTTTTTGCAATACGGCGACCAGTTTTAGTGAATAAATAAGTAGATATACCATTGTAGACCAAGGCGTTTTGCAATACGGCGACCAGTTTAGTGAATAAACAAGTGGATATACCATTGTAGTCCAAGGCGTTTTTGCAATACGGCGACCAGTTTAGTGAATAAACAAGTGGATATACCATTGTAGACCAAGGCGTTTTTGCAATACGGCGACCAGTTTTAGTGAATAAATAAGTAGATATACCATTGTAGACCAAGGCGTTTTGCAATACGGCGGCCAGTTTAGTGAATAAACAAGTGGGTAGACCATTGTAGACCAACGCGTCTTTGCAATACGGCGACCAGTTTAGTGAATAAACAAGTGGATATACCGTTGTAGACCAAGGCGTTTTCGCAATACGGCGACCAGTTTAGTGAATAAACAAGTGGATATACCATTGTAGTCCAAGGCGTTTTTGCAATACGGCGACCAGTTTAGTGAATAAACAAGTGGGTAGACCATTTTAGACCAACGCGTCTTTGCAATACGGCGGCCAGTTTAGTGAATAAACAAGTGGATATACCATTGTAGACCAAGGCGTTTTTGCAATACGGCGACCAGTTTAGTGAATAAACAAGTGGATATACCATTGTAGACCAAGGCGTTTTTGCAATACGGCGACCAGTTTAGTGAATAAACAAGTGGATATACCATTATAGACCAACGCGTTTTTGCAATACGGCGACCAGTTTAGTGAATAAACAAGTGGATATACCATTGTAGACCAAGGCGTTTTTGCAATACGGCGACCAGTTTAGTGAATAAACAAATGGGTAGATCATTGTAGACCAACGCGTTTTTGCAATACGGCGACCAGTTTAGTGAATAAACAAGTGGATATACCATTGTAGACCAAGGCGTTTTTGCAATACGGCGACCAGTTTAGTGAATAAACAAGTGGATATACCATTGTAGACCAAGGCGCTTTTGCAATACGGCGACCAGTTTAGTGAATAAACAAGTGGGTAGATCATTGTAGACCAACGCGTCTTTGCATTACGGCGACCAGTTTAGTGAATAAACAAGTGGATATACCATTGTAGACCAAGGCGTTTTTGCAATACGGCGACCAGTTTAGTGAATAAACAAGTGGATATACCATTGTAGACCAAGGCGTTTTTGCAATACGGCGACCAGTTTAGTGAATAAACAAGTGGATATACCATTATAGACCAACGCGTTTTTGCAATACGGCGACCAGTTTAGTGAATAAACAAGTGGATATACCATTGTAGACCAACGCGTTTTTGCAATACGGCGACCAGTTTAGTGAATAAACAAGTGGATATACCGTTGTAGACCAAGGCGTTTTCGCAATACGGCGACCAGTTTAGTGAATAAACAAGTGGATATACCATTGTAGTCCAAGGCGTTTTTGCATTACGGCGACCAGTTTAGTGAATAAACAAGTGGATATACCATTGTAGACCAAGGCGTTTTTGCAATACGGCGACCAGTTTAGTGAATAAACAAGTGGGTAGACCATTGTAGACCAGTGCGTTTTTGCAATAAGACGACCAATTTAGTGAATAATTAAGTGTGTAGACCATTATAGAGATGTGCGTTTTTGCAATATAACGACCAGTTTAGTGAATAAACAAATGAGTAGACTATTGTTGACCAGTGCGTTTTTGCAATACGGCGGCCAGTTTAGTGAATAAACAAGTGGGTAGACCATTGTAGACCAAGGCGTTTTTGCAATACGGCGACCAGTTTTAGTGAATAAATAAGTAGATATACCATTGTAGACCAAGGCGTTTTGCAATACGGCGGCCAGTTTAGTGAATAAACAAGTGGGTAGACCATTGTAGACCAACGCGTCTTTGCAATACGGCGACCAGTTTAGTGAATAAACAAGTGGATATACCGTTGTAGACCAAGGCGTTTTCGCAATACGGCGACCAGTTTAGTGAATAAACAAGTGGATATACCATTGTAGTCCAAGGCGTTTTTGCAATACGGCGACCAGTTTAGTGAATAAACAAGTGGATATACCATTGTAGTCCAAGGCGTTTTTGCAATAAGACGACCAATTTAGTGAATAATTAAGTGTGTAGACCATTATAGAGATGTGCGTTTTTGCAATATAACGACCAGTTTAGTGAATAAACAAATGAGTAGACTATTGTTGACCAGTGCGTTTTTGCAATACGGCGGCCAGTTTAGTGAATAAACAAGTGGGTAGACCATTGTAGACCAAGGCGTTTTTGCAATTAGGCTTCCAGTTTAGTGAATAAACAAGTGGATATACCATTATAGACCAACGCGTTTTTGCAATACGGCGACCAGTTTAGTGAATAAACAAGTGGATATACCATTGTAGACCAACGCGTTTTTGCAATACGGCGACCAGTTTAGTGAATAAACAAGTGGATATACCGTTGTAGACCAAGGCGTTTTCGCAATACGGCGACCAGTTTAGTGAATAAACAAGTGGATATACCATTGTAGTCCAAGGCGTTTTTGCAATACGGCGACCAGTTTAGTGAATAAACAAGTGGATATACCATTGTAGACCAAGGCGTTTTTGCAATACGGCGACCAGTTTAGTGAATAAACAAGTGGGTAGACCATTGTAGACCAACGCGTCTTTGCAATTAGGCTTCCAGTTTAGTGAATAAACAAGTGGATATACCATTATAGACCAACGCGTTTTTGCAATACGGCGACCAGTTTAGTGAATAAACAAGTGGATATACCATTGTAGACCAACGCGTTTTTGCAATACGGCGACCAGTTTAGTGAATAAACAAGTGGATATACCGTTGTAGACCAAGGCGTTTTCGCAACACGGCGACCAGTTTAGTGAATAAACAAGTGGATATACCATTCTAGACCAAGGCGTTTTTGCAATACGGCGACCAGTTTAGTGAATAAACAAGTGGATATACCATTGTAGACCAAGGCGTTTTTGCAATACGGCGACCAGTTTAGTGAATAAACAAGTGGGTAGACCATTGTAGACCAACGCGTCTTTGCAATTAGGCTTCCAGTTTAGTGAATAAACAAGTGGGTAGACCATTATAGACCAACGCGTCTTTGCAATTAGGCGGCCAGTTTAGTGAATAAACAAGTGGATATACCATTGTAGACCAAGGCGTTTTTGCAATACGGCGACCAGTTTAGTGAATAAACAAGTGGATATACCATTGTAGACCAAGGCGTTTTTGCAATACGGCGACCAGTTTAGTGAATAAACAAGTGGATATACCATTGTAGACCAACGCGTCTTTGCAATTAGGCGGCCAGTTTAGTGAATAAACAAGTGGATATACCATTGTAGACCAAGGCGTTTTTGCAATACGGCGACCAGTTTAGTGAATAAACAAGTGGATATACCATTGTAGACCAACGCGTCTTTGCAATTAGGCGGCCAGTTTAGTGAATAAACAAGTGGATATACCATTGTAGACCAAGGCGTTTTTGCAATACGGCGACCAGTTTAGTGAATAAACAAGTGGATATACCATTGTAGACCAACGCGTTTTTGCAATACGGCGACCAGTTTAGTGAATAAACAAGTGGATATACCATTGTAGACCAACGCGTTTTTGCAATACGGCGACCAGTTTAGTGAATAAACAAGTGTATATACCATTATAGACCAACGCGTCTTTGCAATTAGGCGACCAGTTTAGTGAATAAACAAGTGGATATACCATTATAGACCAACGCGTCTTTGCAATTAGGCGACCAGTTTAGTGAATAAACAAGTGGATATACCATTATAGACCAACGCGTCTTTGCAATTAGGCGACCAGTTTAGTGAATAAACAAGTGGATATACCATTGTAGACCAAGGCGTTTTTGCAATTAGGCGGCCACTTTAGTAACTATTTTGTATAGTAAAGTAGGACTAAAGTGAGGTCATACACCTCCCTATCTTGGAAATAAGGAAGTAACTTGGTGGGGATTTATATTGGGGATATTCTTGTGCAAGAGATATTCGTTTGCGTAATGTAGACCTTTTCTCTATTGGAGATATTGGGAGATGCATATCCCTTATCCCAAAGTGTAAGGGAAAGAAGAGGGATGTAGCTTTGTGTTTTAGGTAAGGAAAAATATCCCTGTAATTGAAAATGCCAGTTGATCTAAATAAACGACCTATTTTTGTAGAGGACAAAAATATGTATCCTTCCGCTTTCCTCCATAATAGTAGAATTCCCTCATGACTATTAAACAGGTTTGGTAGTATAACTGTGGATAGTTAAAGTCTGCGACAAGACGCGCAGAACATTCTGATTACGCAAGACAAATAACATAAAAGAAAGTAAATAAAAAGTTACGTAAAAAAAATGAACAAAGGAATAAATTTCAAACGCCTTCCCACTTTCTAAAACTAAGGGAAATGGCGAAGGAAGTAGCTGTTTCCTTTGACCTTCAAAACTGAACATTGGCCTGATAATTACTGTGAATCAAATAACAAATAAATGAAGATTGGCCTGAGAATTGTCACCAGACAGTTAAACACACACTTGGAAGATTGGCCTGACAATTACTGCGAAATAGATGACATGCAAATGAAGATGGGTCTGACAATTGGCACGAGTTAGTAACAACCCACAGCCGAACATTGGCTGATAATAACTGTGAGTCAGATAACAAACAAATGAATATTGTCGTGACAATTGTCTTGTGACAGTTAACACACAAAGCTGAATATTTATCTGACAATCATGATAATTGTGATGACACTGTAATGCACATATCCAGTATTATCTCACATTATCACGACGCATCTAAAAGACTGATAAAACATGGCGTGACATTTGTCATGAGAGTGACAATTTAATTAACGGAGACTCCACTCGCGGTTTCCCATACCTTTTGTATATTACCGTTAAATATTTTAAATAAAATTATAAACAATTTATAAGGCTATTGTCAGTTTGGAAATTTATTGCCAGCCGAATTTAATTTCCGTCAGCCATATTAAAACAATATGTGGTCAAGGATGGACAATCTACATTTATAGGTACATCACTTTATGGCATATAAATAAAGCAGAAATAATCTTGTATTCACTCGCATGAATGCGAATAAGGTTTTAGTTATAGGACTGTAATCATTTATTATTGAATTACATCATACAGTGTAATGTATACATCTGATTGGCCAGAGTAAAAAACGCTTCATATGTTGAGACAGTTTGTAGGCTATTTGTTTCTCAACACTCTCATGACAAATGTCACGCCATGTTTTATCAGTCTTTTAGATGCGTCGTGACATTGTGAGATAATACTGGATATGTGCATTACAGTGTCATCACAATTATCATGATTGTCAGATAAATATTCAGCTTTGTGTGTTAACTGTCACAAGACAATTGTCAGGACAATCTTCATTTGTTTGTTATCTGACTCAGTTATTATCAGCCAATGTTCAGCTGTGAGTTGTTACTAACTCGTGCCAATTGTCAGACCCATCTTCATTTGCATGTCATCTATTTCGCAGTAATTGTCAGGCCAATCTTCAAGTGTGTGTTTAACTGTCTGGTGACAATTGTCAGGCCAATCCTCATTTAGTTGTTATTTGATTCACAGTAATTGTCAGGCCAATGTTCAGCTTTGTGTGTCAACTGTCTCAAGACAATTGTCAGTCCAATCTTCAGTTGTGTGTTTAAATTAACTCAATACAATTGCCGGGCCAATCTTCATTTATTTGTTATTTGATTCACAGTAATTGTCAGGACAATGTTCAGTTTTGAGTTTTAACTGTCTCGTGACAATTGTCAGACCAATCTTCAGTTGTGTGTTCAAACTAACTCAATACAATTGTCAGGCCAATCTCCATTTATTTGTTATTTGATTCACAGTAATTGTCAGGCCAATGTTCAGTTTTGAGTTTTAACTGTCTCGTGACAATTGTCAGACCAATCTTCAGTTGTATGTTAAAACTAACTCAATACAATTGTTAGACCAATCTTTAGTTGTGTGTTTAAACTAACTCAATACAATTGTCAGGCCAAACTTCATTTATTTGTTATTTGATTCACAGTAATTGTCAGGACAATGTTCAGTTTTGAGTTTTAACTGTCTCGTGACAATTGTCAGACCAATCTTCAGTTGTGTGTTAAAACTAACTCAATACAATTGTCAGACCTATCTTCAGTTGTGTGTTTAAACTAACTCAATACAATTGTCAGGCCAAACTTCATTTATTTGTTATTTGATTCACAGTAATTGTCAGGACAATGTTCAGTTTTGAGTTTTAACTGTCTCGTGACAATTGTCAGACCAATCTTTAGTTGTGTGTTAAAACTAACTCAATACAATTGTCAGACCTATCTTCAGTTGTGTGTTTAAACTAACTCAATACAATTGTCAGGCCAATCTCCATTTATTTGTTATTTGATTCACAGTAATTGTCAGGACAATGTTCAGTTTTGAGTTTTAACTGTCTCGTGACAATTGTGAGACCAATCTTCAGTTGTGTGTTTAAACTAACTCAATACAATTGCCAGGCCAATCTTCATTTATTTGTTATTTGATTCACAGTAAGTGTCAGACCAATCTTCATTTGTTTGTTTAAACTAACTCAATACAATTGTCACACCAGTCTTCATTTATTTGTTATTTGATTCACAGTAAGTGTCAGACCAATCTTCATTTGTGTGTTTAAACTAACTCAATACAATTGTCACACCAGTCTTCATTTATTTGTTATATGATTCACAGTAACTATCACGCAAATCTTCCTCAGTGTGGTAACACTATCAAAACCATTTCATAAGTGTCACATATCAGAAGTTGTTAGATACGTCATGACATCTTACGAAGTGCCTACAATAGTTTAATATAAACCAAATCTACCCTCTATGGAAATAACTAATAGCGATTAGGATTGATCTTCACCGACTCATTAAAAT
The DNA here is from genome assembly GCA_036971475.1 of Prosapia bicincta. NCBI lineage: Eukaryota > Metazoa > Arthropoda > Insecta > Hemiptera > Cercopidae > Prosapia > Prosapia bicincta. Next base: position 8,333,900 of record JBAIZL010000004.1, on the reverse strand, counting down.
AACAATTTCAAATCTGTTTCCGGAAGTTCTTGTAGGCCTTCCGTCCCCACTTTATCCTGCACATTCTGGAAGTATTTCTACAGCATCGCTACTTGCACGTTTCTCAAATGACCATGCGGAACACAATACTTAAGGGTATCTCTGGGTTATGGATTAAGGCAGTAGCAGCATAAGTCTTGACAAGGAGAGGCTTGCTTTCAGCTTAAACACGAGGACTCTAGTTTCTAGAATATTTTTACTTAATCCCTTTCCCAAAGTACTGTTGCCGAACAGGAATCACGTGACGTAGTGAGAACAAGTTTTACATCAAAGGAGAACGACAGTAAGTTAGGGTGATTGGCTTAGGAAGGACTAATTAAGCAAAGCTCAAAGATAAAACCTTTTGTCGCTATATTCAAAGCAATTTGTTTCGTTAAAGGGAAAAATACGCAAGTTAAATAGGGATTCTCAAGCCGTAAAACTCTTATAAGTGCCTAAAATAACGTGAAAATACGGCCAAAACAGTTTACGAAAATACAGCGTAAATAAATTAATTGAAGGTGGAATAACTAACAATGGAAAAAAACAAAAGATAGTCTAACTAAAGTGCTTCCTGAAGTGAGAAAAAAAAAATTAAAGTGAGTAAAATATTCACGTAGCTGGTCAGGAACTTGTGTCCTCGTCAGCTGATCAACTGGATTTACATGTCATCGTTCATACTAGGTTTAAGAAATCTAATTAAGGTTAGAAATTACACCTTTCCTTGCTCACGAGAGAAGATTTCTGCCCGAATTAAATGCGCAACTAACAATACCTTTCCAAGCAGAGACAACTAATTGCTAATTGACGGTTTAGTATTTAAATCGTTCCTTTCTTGAAAATTCGCCGACTTATGAAAGTGGAACGCATTGCTTGCAGACGCAGAGAACTCGCCACAGCTTCCATCAATCACCGGTTACTGACACATTTCATTGTTACTTTCGTCGTGTATTAGGTCCGAACAGCTGATCGGAAACAGCTGAGTGCTCGTCAATTATTGTTAATTAGAACTTGTCTGCGGATTAGAACGGCGTAAAATGGAGAGTTCTATGCGACTCTAATAATATAGGTTCCATAATTAAAGTAAAACTCTAGGGAGAAAATAAAAATATATTTACGTTATTTAACTTACCCTTGAAGTATAAGTGTGTGTAGGGCGGGGTGGGGGGCGTACGTGCGCGCGCGCGTGTGTGCTTCTGCTTGCGTGCGTGCTCGCGCGCGTGTACGTCTGTGTGTGTGAGTATTAGAGATGGGACAATACTTAAAATTATCGATTCCGATTTTCATATTTTTTTAGCGATTCTCGATTTTTAACTCGATTCTTTTAAATGATATAGGCCTATGACGTTACCTATTAATGAACTTAACATCTCGGAGATATGTTGACGTCTTTAAAGTTCCGTATTAATGTAACAGACTACACAAAACGTTCAACCTTGACTTATGAATTGCAATTTCTGAAGGCATGACAAAGATATTGGATAAAAGTAATGGTTTACTTAAAATTACAAATAAGAACTTTAGTCATAATTACAATATATTGTCAGTAGTAGCCATTCCAGTTTGTATGGCTGGATCAATTGGAACTACATCCAAGCAGTGGCGGAGTAGCGGGGGTCAGAGCCGGGAGCGAGAGAGAGAATGTTGAGCCCGAATGAGAGTGAAACAGAAGAGCGAGACAAGAAGTAACAAGCGGACTGGAAATACTTCTGATCGTCTTTGTTGTTGTGTAATAATTAATAATAATAATATTTTCGCTATCTCAAATCGGGGATTTGCTTTACCCGTTTAATTCATTCCAAGCAACTAATACATAAATAAGATATAGTCGATAATTAACTATATTTCCTATAAATTACACTGCACACGTATTTTAACAGTTAAAATAACAATAATCGGTATCGGCTTTTATCAATGGATAACTGACTAACGACGATTCCTCGATATCCCTAGAATCGACTATATATATATATATATATATATATATATATATATATATATATATATATAACAAATTAAAAATATTTCAAAAACAAGAATAGTTTTAATACATATATGTTATTATTATGTAGCTTTTTGCCGGCAAAACAGGAAAAATAATTATGTTACAAAATTAAATTAAATTATATGTACTACAAACAACCATATGTTAATAACCAAAAAATGGCAGCAATGTATAATTTATTATATAGAATGTACAAAATAACAATGAACATGAATGACCAAATGAGAGGAAAAAATATAATACATCAAATTGGAATAAGAAAATGGATATAAAAGAGAAACTATAGATAAATTAAATATTAACATAATAAAAAAACAGAAAATAAAAAATAACTTTAGAAATAATACAATAGAAAATATTTGAACAACTTTTACATTCACTGGTAGTGAAATAAACAAGTTTACAAGATTATTTAAAGAAACAAATTTACAAGATTAATTAAAGAAACAAATTTACAAATTTCTTACAAAATCGATAATAAAAATAAAAATTTAATAAACAATAATAATAATCGAAATAATATGCACGAAAGAAATGGTGTACATAATATAAATTGCCAAGAGTGTAATCAATTATATGTAGGACAAACAAAAAAGAAATTGAAAGATATAAAGAACATTTAAACGCTTATATTAAACCAAACATAAAAATAAAATTTTGTTACTCATTGTATCATTGACACAGATTTCCTGAAATAGACAATATGAAATTAATAAAAAAAATTAAACCAAAGGGTAAAGATGAATATATGTGAAACATTAGAAATTTATAAACATAAAGTTAAAGACAGATTAATTGATGGACAACTGTGATCAAGGTACCAAACTATTTATACGGTTATTGATGTTATAGAAAAAATTACATAAAGTGCAATACTTATAAACATATGGTTGTTTGTAGTACATATGATTTAATGTTTGTAAAAATATTTTGTTACATAATTATTTTTCCTGAAGATTCTGATACTGTTTTATCGGCAAAAAGCTTTGAATAATATATGTTTAAAACTATTCTCGTTTTTGAAATATATTTTTAATTTATTAACTATATTACAAGAAAAGATATCACCATATTTAATATATAAATATATATATATATATATATGTATACTGTATATAAATATAAATATATATATATATATATATATATATATATATATATATATATACTGTATATAAATAAATAAATAAATAAATATATATATATATATATACACACACATATATACTAGGAGTATTACTTTTTATTACAAGCTCTAAAACGATTATATTAATAACTAATGCCAACAAATCTGAAAAAATATCTCTGCCAAAAAATTGTTTAAACAATTTTTTTTTCAATAATTAGGACTTCAATTTGTTGATCAAGTATACAACAAATTGATGTAATAAAATTGGATAAATAGTAAGCCATTGTTAAATACATTAATTTTCAGTGTAGTCGGGGGCTGTTTAGTGTGAAGTAAGGACAAGATCCAGCCCAACCCCCGATTGTACTGAAAATTAATGTATTCAACAATGAAATACTATTTATCTAATTATATTACTTAGTAAATTAATTTGTTAAATAATTGATAAAGATGCAAACGTCTTAATCTTATTATTTAAACATTTTTTTGCAGTATGGTTTTTTAGATTTGTTAAAATGAATGATTATTCCATCTCTCCTTTCCACTTACTCCTACACAGTGGCGTATTTGGTGTACACCCTTTCTACGTCGATAAAGATACGCCCATCGTCTTTATATACCTAATAAATAGGCCGTACTTCAATCATGACCCTTACCTAAATTCGAAAAATATGGGATTTTATGTCCCAACACGAAACCTACCTATTGCTCACAATCTTTTCCCGACCAAATTGACTCAACGTGTTTACACGACAAAACATTTCACTCTTTACAAATCTGATACGTTTTATTCTATTCTTTAGATACATTTTTTATGGTTTCAATATGATTTACCTATGAAATTGAAAGTGGATATAATCTGTGATTATTACACTATTTCAAACCAAATCCACTTTGAAAGCTTCTATCACTGTTATTGAAGTGAAACACCTCTTCACAAAAGGGGCAAGGTATGCAATATAGTAATAGTTATCTACTTGATTAGAGCTTAGCTAGTGCGAACTATTCACAAAGGTAAAAGTCAAAATAATTGAATCAAATTCTCACAACAAAAATAGTTTCTAATAAACAAACACGCTAGTTTACAACAGTCTAGTTCCGGTCAGGCACTGAGGAAGGCGACATCGTCGCCGAAACTAGTCTGTTGAGCACTAGTGTGTTTAATAATAAATACACAAAAACCTCTTAACCACAAACTTTCTTTAATTTACCCTAATGTACATTTCAGTTACAAAGTAACCATCCTCAGAGGGATAACATACAAAGACTGGTATGAGACAAAGACTCAGTCTTTGTATGTTATCCCTCTGAGGATGGTTACTTTGTAACTGAAATGTACATTAGGGTAAATTAAAGAAAGTTTGTGGTTAAGAGGTTTTTGTGTATTCATTATTAAATTCAACCACAGTATATTCCTAATAAATAGTAACTAGTGTGTTTGTTTATTAACAACTAATTTTTGGTGAGATTTTGAGTTAACTATTTTGACTTTTACCTTTGTGTTATAGTTACAGTTATTGTAAAAATACCAATTCAAGTGACAATAGACTTGTAAACATGAAATTCCAACTTATATAATTTTAACGGTTACACAGATAAATGGACTAAATATGCAAAATGTCAGGTAAATTGTTCAAGCACTTTTTAATGAGTGCGTGACGTTTACAGAGTGACTTTAATTTGAAAATAAATTACCAAAGCAAAGACCTTAACGTCTAGCAGAGGAGCGTTGTCAAGTGTCTCCAAGCTTGACAGGACCACGAGCAATCGCTAATGCCGTTTCCCCGTCGCGTCGTACAGTCGAAGGCTTATTGTGATGTTTGACGCACGAACCTGGCATTCATTATTGTCGAAGAACTGCAAGCTCTCAGGATGTAATGGAGAGGCTGTGGGAAGATATTTTGCAATTAGTTTCGGACAGGAAGAACGTGACGAAAGCTGATTGGCTCGTTGGCACGCACAATCAACGCATTCTGTAGTCATTTACCGCCTAATTCAAGAATGGCATAACTGGGCGTTCTGTTTGAATAACATGTTAATCAGCTGTCGGCATAACAATGGATGTCGGGTTTTCGGTAATGAGTGACATTCACTGACAATTCCCGGCGTGACGTCATCAAAACTGGTAGGTTAGCAGCCGACACAATTGCAATATCTTATCTGCGAAATCTTTAAAAAGATCCTTAGAGAAACAGAAAGGTTTAAATTTAACATAACTAAGTGAAAACAAGAGATTTTTGTAGAAATGTCCAACAAACTTTCGTCGTATTTTAAATTTAGTCGTTTCGGAAGTCGCCCACATCTTCAGATATCTATATCTATAAAAAAAATATCCTAACTGATTCATCAACATAGAAGCAAATCTATTTTATACTAAGACATGGAATTTTGGGAACCCTCGTTTAGTAATGTAGATGATTCTTAAAAAAATACTCTGCAATATTTTTATGCTAAAGAGCAACTTAATCATTTTCAATAAAGAGACTAAACTATAACAAGTTAAGACCTTAAATTTAGACTTGAACTATTATTTACACTTTAAGCGAATAGTAAAAGACGATTTAATAAAATTTATATTTTTAATTCAAAACAGAATATTTTCGAGGAAAAACACTTCTCATAAAAAATTCACAGAGTTCTTAAAACTTGAAGCAATGACCTTAAGACCTAGGTAGAACGGTAGAACGTAAGCCGTAAAAGATTGAGACGACATTTTTACAATACTTTCGATTCATAACGCAGGTCCCTACTAAGAACAGGTTTTTCAAAGTTCGATTTTGAAGTCCAAGAATCGCGAGCAGACTAAGAGACTTAAAAACTTAGTTTTTAAACAGTAAAAGACAGTGAATCAAAATTTTGTCTGTATCTTTGTTTTATAAAGAAAGTACATATTGGGAAAATATTTTGCGAAAGTTTGAAATAAAGGCCAAAAACTGTGTTCACTGACTGACTTGGAAACTAAATTGAGAGGCAAAACTATAAAAGGTAATTCATACATTTTTAGTTAATTAGAGCTTAGCTAGTGAGAACTATTCACAAAGGTAAAAGTCAAAATAGTGATCTCAAAATCTCACCAAAAATTAGTTTTTAATAAAGAAACACACTACAAACTAGTTTCGACTACGATATCGTTTCCTCAGTGCTTGGCTAGTATTAATTCATACATTTGTTGACCACTGTGGACTATTTTCTTAACTAAATAAATAAAACCAAATAAATAAATAAATTTATGGTTAATGAGTTTTATTTGTTTAGTTGTAAAAGGCAACAAAAATAACTGCTTTTAACTTTGTGTCATAGTTTAAGTGGGATTAAGAAAAGGTGTAAATGCCAGAAAATCTTTTCGAGGAAAGTATACAGCTTCCCGTACCAGAGTCTATGCTTAATACTACATCACCTTCCTCGGGCGACGTCGCAAAGGGTAAACTCAATTTGCCTGTACACATTCCGGATTCTGATGCGTGGGGGCAATTACAGTGCGTGAGGTTTAACGGTGTCCCTCACGGACGAATGTTCTGTACATTTTGGTAAAACCGTAAAACTGTTCTGCAAAATTGTAACTGATCGATGGCCGTTGCTGGAGGATTCGTTTCTTCTTTCCACTGCTCCCGTCCATCGCTACTTCGCTCTTTATCTTCAATTCACCGATATCTGCACAGTGTTTTGCAGATGTTATCAAGTCTACTACACTGCCCTGCAGTGTATAATCATTGTATAATGATTATAGTATGGTATTATAGTGAATTATATAGGTTTGTAAACATATTCAACTAATTAATTAATGTGTACAGTGCGTGAGGTTTAACGGGGTCCCTCGTTCTGCTCTAGCATTTGACTACTACCCTAATGGAAAACATTATACAATACATATATCGTCTCTTTCGTAATCGCGTCTCTTTCTTTGCAGAAGCAGAGCAACACATTTAAAGACCATGTCTACATCAAACTATTACAGTATTATCATTTAGTTAATTAGAGCTGTTTACACTTTAAACACGACACTGATGTTTTCTGAAGTATTGGGTTTTGACCCCGCACTTCAGCCCAGTCCACCCTAGCGATCTCAAGGTCAGAGACACGGTTAAACCTTACGCACTGTAGTTAGTTTAAGTCACGTAAATACCCACGTATATTGCGTCATCCCCACTACCAGGTATTGTAATATCTATAAAATAATATAACCCTATGAGGTTATGTTTTATTGACAACAAATTGTTTTTCATTAATGAACTTGTACCTACATAACGTGCGAAGTCGTGACCAGATAATTGCATAGTAGTTCATTGTATAATATTCTAATCACAGTCTGGGTATCGACTTTGTTAGAGAGGGATGGCGATCTTAGCATATTCATAACACCATAAGCTTTTTACAGAACAAATTTATTGATTTGTCTTCGCTTAATGTTACTCTTGAGCAAGTAAATATCTTGCCTAAAGAGCTTTTTTAGTGTTTAATTTGTATAAAAAACACTCGGTTGCATTTCCAGGACAAAGATTACTATCCATCGTCTTGTAAGAAAAATGCATTAATATCTGAAAGTAAACTAGTGTATAACTTAGGATAAGGGTAAGGAAACCCGTCAAATACGTTAGTTGTTAGTAGCTTGTTGCTCATAAAATGAGTAACTCATATGCTCTAAATTTTTCCTCGTTTAATATTTCGATAATAATAGAACACACCCTCTGTCAACCTGTCTGTCTCTCTCTGGGGAAGGGGATACCACAACATGTTATCATATACTGATTGTAGGGTTTTGAAATAAAATTGTATGTCAATAAAACATCACCATGACAAACAATCCGAACAATGGTAACGTTTACGATAGGCTTGTTCCAGGCGGTCGCTGAGGGGCACCAACCAACGGTTTTTATTGGAACCACTATAACAGTGGAGATCCTTCGAATCCAGTTTAACAAAATTAATAGAAACTAGAGGTCTATTAGTTTTACAAAACCAATAACCACGAAATCAAATGGCTCTGGTAGATAAAGGTTTGTAAACGATTTGACTGTTTTTTAACCAACAACCACGAAATAAGATGGCTCTGGTAGATAAAGGTTTGTAAACAATTTGACTGTTTTTTAACCAACAACCACGAAATCAGATGGCTCTGCTAGATAAAGGTTTGTAAACGAATTGACTGTTTTTTAACCAACAACCACGAAATCAGATGGCTCTGGTAGATAAAGGTTTGTAAGCGATTTGACTGTTTTTTAACCAACAACCACGAAATAAGATGGCTCTGCTAGATAAAGGTTTGTAAACGATTTGACTGTTTTTTAACCAACAACCACGAAATAAGATATCTCTGGTGATAATGATTTGTAAACAATTTCACTGTTTTTAACCAACAACCACGAAATAAGATATCTCTGGTGATAATGATTTGTAAACAATTTCACTGTTTTTAACCAACAACCACGAAATCAGATGGCTCTGGTAGATAAAGGTTTGTAAACAATTTGACTGTTTTTTAACCAACAACCACGAAATAAGATGGCTCTGGTAGATAAAGGTTTGTAAACAATTTGACTGTTTTTTAACCAACAACCACGAAATCAGATGGCTCTGCTAGATAAAGGTTTGTAAACGAATTGACTGTTTTTTAACCAACAACCACGAAATCAGATGGCTCTGGTAGATAAAGGTTTGTAAACGATTTGACTGTTTTTTAACCAACAACCACGAAATCAGATGGCTCTGCTAGATAAAGGTTTGTAAACGAATTGACTGTTTTTTAACCAACAACCACGAAATCAGATGGCTCTGGTAGATAAAGGTTTGTAAACGAATTGACTGTTTTTTAACCAACAACCACGAAATCAGATGGCTCTGGTAGATAAAGGTTTGTAAACGAATTTACTATTTTTTAACCAACAACCACGAAATCAGATGGCTCTGGTAGATAAAGGTTTGTAAACGATTTGACTGTTTTTTAACCAACAGTCACGAAATCAGATGGCTCTGGTAGATAAAGGTTTGTAAACCATTTGACTGTTTTTTAACCAACAACTACGAAATCAGATGGCTCTGGTAGACGAGTTTGTAAACGATTTGACTGTTTTTTGTTCAGTTTTAGGGCGATCAACCAGGAGGACTATTATGAACATTGGAGGAAAGAAAGGGTTGTGAATATAGGTAGGATTATGGTACTTACGTAAATCCCCCTGGTAGAGAATATGGGTGTCATTGCTTCACCAGGGCAAACTTGCGAACTTTTTTATAAACGTATTCCGTTAAAGTCTTTTAAAATATTGCTTCAAAAGTAAATTAAATTAACGTCAATGCAGACTTAAAAAGGTCGAATAAATTTTACTCATTGACAAACATGTAAACTCTTTGACAGGACTAAAAAGAGTGGCATATTTAAGATAAGCAAATAATATTCTATGTTTCGAAGGTTGGGGAAACAACGTGACTCAAGCATACCTAGGATTGTAACTCTGTTATAGACTGTCTCTATTCGGGACATGTAGAAAGGTCTTAGAAAGTGGTGCAGTATTATGGAAGAAGGTAATATCCTCTGGTTGGAAAGTTTGAAAGGAACCGTACCTCAAGCATACCTAGGATTGTAACTCTGTTATAGACTGTCTCTATTCGGGACATGTAGAATGGTCTTAGAAAGTGGTGCAGTATTATGGAAAAAAGGTAATATCATCTGTTTGGAAAGATTGAAAGGAACCGTACCTCAAGCATACCTAGGATTGTAACTCTGTTATAGACTGTCTCTATTCGGGGCATGTAGAATGGTCTTAGAAAGTGGTGCAGTATTATGGAAAAAAGGTAATATCATCTGTTTGGAAAGATTGAAAGGAACCGTACCTCAAGCATTTGTAGGATTGTAACTCTGTTATAGACTGTCTCTATTCGGGGCATGTAGAATGGTCTTAGAAAGTGGTGCAGTATTATGGAAAAAAGGTAATATCATCTGTTTGGAAAGTTTGAAAGGAACCGTACCTCAAGCATACCTAGGATTGTAATTCTGTTATAGACTGTATCTATTCGGGGCATGTAGAATGGTCTTAGAAAGTGGTGCAGTAATATGGTAAAAATGTAATATCATCTGTTTGGAAAGATTGAAAGGAACCGTACCTCAAGCATTTGTAGGATTGTAACTCTGTTATAGACTGTCTCTATTCGGGACATGTAAAATGGTCTTAGAAAGTGGTGCAGTATTATGGAAAAAGGTAATATCATCTGTTTGGAAAGATTGAAAGGAACCGTACCTCAAGCATTTGTAGGATTGTAACTCTGTTATAGACTGTCTCTATTCGGGACATGTAGAATGGTCTTAGAAAGTGGTGCAGTATTATGGAAGAAGGTAATATCCTCTGGTTGGAAAGTTTGAAAGGAACCGTACCTCAAGCATACCTAGGATTGTAACTCTGTTATAGACTGTCTCTATTCGGGACATGTAGAATGGTCTTAGAAAGTGGTGCAGTATTATGGAAAAAAGGTAATATCATCTGTTTGGAAAGATTGAAAGGAACCGTACCTCAAGCATACCTAGGATTGTAACTCTGTTATAGACTGTCTCTATTCGGGGCATGTAGAATGGTCTTAGAAAGTGGTGCAGTATTATGGAAAAAAGGTAATATCATCTGTTTGGAAAGATTGAAAGGAACCGTACCTCAAGCATTTGTAGGATTGTAACTCTGTTATAGACTGTCTCTATTCGGGGCATGTAGAATGGTCTTAGAAAGTGGTGCAGTATTATGGAAAAAAGGTAATATCATCTGTTTGGAAAGTTTGAAAGGAACCGTACCTCAAGCATACCTAGGATTGTAATTCTGTTATAGACTGTATCTATTCGGGGCATGTAGAATGGTCTTAGAAAGTGGTGCAGTAATATGGTAAAAATGTAATATCATCTGTTTGGAAAGATTGAAAGGAACCGTACCTCAAGCATTTGTAGGATTGTAACTCTGTTATAGACTGTCTCTATTCGGGACATGTAAAATGGTCTTAGAAAGTGGTGCAGTATTATGGAAAAAAGGTAATATCATCTGTTTGGAAAGATTGAAAGGAACCGTACCTCAAGCATTTGTAGGATTGTAACTCTGTTATAGACTGTTTCTATTCGGGACATGTAGAATGGTCTTAGAAAGTGGTGCAGTATTATGGAAAAAAGGTAATATCCTCTGTTTGGAAAGTTTGAAAGGAACCGTACCTCAAGCATACCTAGGATTGTAACTCTGTTATAGTCTGTCTCTATTCGGGACATGTAGAATGGTCTTAGAAAGTGGTGCAGTATTATGGAAAAAAGGTAATATCCTCTGTTTGGAAAGTTTGAAAGGAACCGTACCTCAAGCATACCTAGGATTGTAACTCTGTTATAGTCTGTCTCTATTCGGGACATGTAGAATGGTATTAGAAAGTGGTGCAGTATTATGGAAAAAAGGTAATATCATCTGTTTGGAAAGATTGAAAGGAACCGTACCTCAAGCATACCTAGGATTGTAACTCTGTTATAGTCTGTCTCTATTCGGGACATGTAGAATGGTCTTAGAAAGTGGTGCAGTATTATGGAAAAAAGGTAATATCATCTGTTTGGAAAGATTGAAAGGAACCGTACCTCAAGCATTTGTAGGATTGTATCTCTGATGTAAATAGGCTCTATTTGGAAAATGTAGATAGGTTATAAAAAGGGTTGTAGGATGGAGGTAAAAGCGTAATATCCTATGGTTCGAAAGATGGATAAGAGCCGCGACTCCAGTATTCCTAGGATTGTAGCTCTGATACAGAGGGACTCTATTCGGGACACATAAAAAAGTCTTAGAAAGGGTTGAGTAATCAGGTAAAAAGGTAATTTCCTCTGGTTTGAAAGATAAGGAAAACTGTGACTCAAGCGTTCCTAGGATTGTAGCTCTGATATAACCAGCCTCTGTATGGGTCATGTAGAAAAATATTAAGAAGAGTTAAAGGATAAAAGTAAAAGCGTAATATCCTATGGTTTGAAAGATGGATAAGAACCGCGACTCAAGTATTCCTAGGATTGTAGCTATGATATAGCCAGCCTCTATATGGGTCATGTAGAAAAATATTAAGAAGAGTTAAAGGATAAAAGTAAAAGGGTAATATCCTCTGGTTTGAAAGATAAGGAAAACTGTGACTCAAGCGTTCCTAGGATTGTAGCTCTGATATAACCAGCCTCTGTATGGGTCATGTAGAAAAATATTAAGAAGAGTTAAAGGATAAAAGTAAAAGCGTAATATCCTATGGTTTGAAAGATGGATAAGAACCGCGACTCAAGTATTCCTAGGATTGTAGCTATGATATAGCCAGCCTCTATATGGGTCATGTAGAAAAATATTAAGAAGAGTTAAAGGATAAAAGTAAAAGGGTAATATCCTATGGTTTGAAAGATGGATAAGAACCGCGACTCAAGTATTCCTAGGATTGTAGCTATGATATAACCAGCCTCTGTATGGGTCATGTAGAAAAGTATTAAGAAGAGTTAAAGGATAAAAGTAAAAGGGTAATATCCTATGGTTTGAAAGATGGATAAGAACCGCGACTCAAGTATTCCTAGGATTGTAGCTATGATATAGCCAGCCTCTATATGGGTGATGTAGAAAAGTATTAAGAAGAGTTAAAGGATAAAAGTAAAAGGGTAATATCCTATGGTTTGAAAGATGGATAAGAACCGCGACTCAAGTATTCCTAGGATTGTAGCTATGATATAACCAGCCTCTGTATGGGTCATGTAGAAAAATATTAAGAAGAGTTAAAGGATAAAAGTAAAAGGGTAATATCCTATGGTTTGAAAGATGGATAAGAACCGCGACTCAAGTATTCCTAGGATTGTAGCTATGATATAGCCAGCCTCTATATGGGTGATGTAGAAAAGTATTAAGAAGAGTTGAAGGATAAAAGTAAAAGCGTAATATCCTATGGTTTGAAAGATGGATAAGAACCGCGACTCAAGTATTCCTAGGATTGTAGCTATGATATAGCCAGCCTCTATATGGGTGATGTAGAAAAGTATTAAGAAGAGTTGAAGGATAAAAGTAAAAGCGTAATATCCTATGGTTCGAAAGATGGATAAGAACCGCGACTCAAGTATTCCTAGGATTGTAGCTATGATATAACCAGCCTCTGTATGGGTCATGTAGAAAAATATTAAGAAGAGTTAAAGGATAAAAGTAAAAGGGTAATATCCTATGGTTTGAAAGATGGATAAGAACCGCGACTCAAGTATTCCTAGGATTGTAGCTATGATATAGCCAGCCTCTATATGGGTGATGTAGAAAAGTATTAAGAAGAGTTGAAGGATAAAAGTAAAAGCGTAATATCCTATGGTTTGAAAGATGGATAAGAACCGCGACTCAAGTATTCCTAGGATTGTAGCTATGATATAGCCAGCCTCTATATGGGTGATGTAGAAAAGTATTAAGAAGAGTTGAAGGATAAAAGTAAAAGCGTAATATCCTATGGTTCGAAAGATGGATAAGAACCGCGACTCAAGTATTCCTAGGATTGTAGCTATGATATAGCCAGCCTCTATATGGGTGATGTAGAAAAGTATTAAGAAGAGTTGAAGGATAAAAGTAAAAGCGTAATATCCTATGGTTTGAAAGATGGATAAGAACCGCGACTCAAGTATTCCTAGGATTGTAGCTATGATATAGCCAGCCTCTATATGGGTGATGTAGAAAAGTATTAAGAAGAGTTGAAGGATAAAAGTAAAAGCGTAATATCCTATGGTTTGAAAGATGGATAAGAACCGCGACTCAAGTATTCCTAGGATTGTAGCTATGATATAGCCAGCCTCTATATGGGTGATGTAGAAAAGTATTAAGAAGAGTTAAAGGATAAAAGTAAAAGGGTAATATCCTATGGTTTGAAAGATGGATAAGAACCGCGACTCAAGTATTCCTAGGATTGTAGCTATGATATAGCCAGCCTCTATATGGGTGATGTAGAAAAGTATTAAGAAGAGTTGAAGGATAAAAGTAAAAGCGTAATATCCTATGGTTTGAAAGATGGATAAGAACCGCGACTCAAGTATTCCTAGGATTGTAGCTATGATATAGCCAGCCTCTATATGGGTGATGTAGAAAAGTATTAAGAAGAGTTAAAGGATAAAAGTAAAAGGGTAATATCCTATGGTTTGAAAGATGGATAAGAACCGCGACTCAAGTATTCCTAGGATTGTAGCTATGATATAGCCAGCCTCTATATGGGTGATGTAGAAAAGTATTAAGAAGAGTTAAAGGATAAAAGTAAAAGGGTAATATCCTATGGTTTGAAAGATGGATAAGAACCGCGACTCAAGTATTCCTAGGATTGTAGCTATGATATAGCCAGCCTCTATATGGGTGATGTAGAAAAGTATTAAGAAGAGTTGAAGGATAAAAGTAAAAGCGTAATATCCTATGGTTTGAAAGATGGATAAGAACCGCGACTCAAGTATTCCTAGGATTGTAGCTATGATATAGCCAGCTTCTATATGGGTGATGTAGAAAAGTATTAAGAAGAGTTAAAGGATAAAAGTAAAAGGGTAATATGGTTTGAAAGATGGATAAGAACCGCGACTCAAGTATTCCTAGGATTGTAGCTATGATATAGCCAGCCTCTATATGGGTGATGTAGAAAAGTATTAAGAAGAGTTAAAGGATAAAAGTAAAAGCGTAATATCCTATGGTTTGAAAGATGGATAAGAACCGCGACTCAAGTATTCCTAGGATTGTAGCTATGATATAGCCAGCCTCTATATGGGTGATGTAGAAAAGTATTAAGAAGAGTTAAAGGATAAAAGTAAAAGGGTAATATGGTTTGAAAGATGGATAAGAACCGCGACTCAAGTATTCCTAGGATTGTAGTTTTGTTATGGAAAGTCTGTATTTGAGAGATGTAAGTAGATAAATAGGTAATATATATCCGTAGAAGTTATTAATGAATAAGAACAAACTAAACCGGCGACAAATAAACTCATTATAGGGGATTTCAACTTGTAAGTCTATTACTAGCTGAAGTTACCAATAAATAATCCTGTTTTTGTTATCATGTAATCCTCGGCTGGTCATATCCAGTTGTGGCACCCGGCCAGGTATCAATATTTTCAATAGGTTACAAATATTCTTCCCATTTGACTTAGTTTTACAAATTTTACTGAGCAAATAAGTTTTCCTTATTTTTAACGCAATTGTAATTTTAAAGGTTTTACAAAAGTATGGTAAAACATTACAGCATTTTTGCCCAATAAATAGTTAAATAATCTAGCACGAACAAAATATACGAGCATTTCGCAATGTGTGACGTTCTTTTGCTTTCGGTTGACATATATTTCAGGAAGAGCACAGCGCGATCACACGGTAGTTTCCGGTACTAGAAGAATTTCGCCTACGATTGCGTTACAGACTATTACAAAATTAGCAAATGTGAAGGCGTCCCCTCGCAGCGCAGTGCTTAAACTTAGAATTCCTTGTTTTATTTGGTACTGAGGCAACGCAGGAATATTAAATAAAAGCCTGACATTTGGCGTCTTGGGTTTCGTCAAACGTTATGTAACGGACAGCCCAAGAGAGCGTGGATTCGCCGGCGGCCGCCGTAAAGTTTATGGCGAAATGAAATCCAAAGAAAAACGCGCTCAAAAGTCGAGACGAGTTAGTAACATCGAGCGTTCCCCTTTAGCGGGTTTTCTAAGACATGGTGTAAAGTAATCACAAATATTACTATTAGCGTGAACCACAGGATCCAGAGTTTGCTTTCAAAGGATGAAACAAGGAAATAGTTTACTGATAGTGTTATTTATTCTACTTTGATTTATGCTTTGGCACACTCCTTCTGCTGTTACCAGAACAGACGCCTGCAATCATAATTATTAAGAAATTTAGAAAGCACACATTGTCCGCAATAAATAAATATAAGACAATCAATACACTTGATGTAATAAGCTTGTCCCAGAGTATTCAACTATAACATTCCTTAACGACTAAAATGCCCTTTCTATATTCGAAACAACCTCCCTCAGTCCCAGCCTTATCCCAAAAAACAGTTCTGATCCATAACCACAAAATGCCCTTTTAATATTCGAAACAACCTCCCCTCAATCCCAGCTTTATCCCAAAAAACAGCTCTGATCCATAGCCACAAAACGCCCTTTTAATATTCGAAACAGCCTCCCCTCAATCCCAGCTTTATCCCAAAAAACAGCTCTGATCCATAGCCACAAAACGCCCTTTCAATATTCAAAACAGCCTCCCCTCAATCCCAGCTTTATCCCAAAAAACAGCTCTGATCCATAGCCACAAAACGCCCTTTCAATATTCAAAACAGCCTCCCCACAATCCCAGCTTTATCCCAAAAAACAGCTCTGATCCATAGCCACAAAACGCCCTTTTAATATTCGAAACAGCCTCCCCTCAATCCCAGCTTTATCCCAAAAAACAGCTCTGATCCATAGCCACAAAACGCCCTTTCAATATTCAAAACAGCCTCCCCTCAATCCCAGCTTTATCCCAAAAAACAGTTCTGATCCATAACCACAAAACGCCCTTTTAATATTCGAAACAACCTCCCCTCAATCCCAGCTTTATCCCAAAAAACAGCTCTGATCCATAGCCACAAAACGCCCTTTCAATATTCAAAACAGCCTCCCCTCAATCCCAGCTTTATCCCAAAAAACAGCTCTGATCCATAGCCCCAAAACGCCCTTTTAATATTAGAAACGGCCTCCCCTCAATCCCAGCTTTATCCCAAAAAACAGCTCTGATCCATAGCCACAAAATGCCCTTTCAATATTCGAAACAGCTTCCCCTCAATCCCAGCTTTATCCCCAAAAAACAGCTCTGATCCATAGCCACAAAACGCCCTTTCAATATTCAAAACAGCCTCCCCACAATCCCAGCTTTATCCCAAAAAACAGCTCTGATCCATAGCCACAAAACGCCCTTTTAATATTCGAAACAGCCTCCCCTCAATCCCAGCTTTATCCCAAAAAACAGCTCTGATCCATAGCCACAAAACGCCCTTTCAATATTCAAAACAGCCTCCCCTCAATCCCAGCTTTATCCCAAAAAACAGTTCTGATCCATAACCACAAAACGCCCTTTTAATATTCGAAACAACCTCCCCTCAATCCCAGCTTTATCCCAAAAAACAGCTCTGATCCATAGCCACAAAACGCCCTTTCAATATTCAAAACAGCCTCCCCTCAATCCCAGCTTTATCCCAAAAAACAGCTCTGATCCATAGCCCCAAAACGCCCTTTTAATATTAGAAACGGCCTCCCCTCAATCCCAGCTTTATCCCAAAAAACAGCTCTGATCCATAGCCACAAAATGCCCTTTCAATATTCGAAACAGCTTCCCCTCAATCCCAGCTTTATCCCCAAAAACAGTTCTGATCCATAGCCACAAAACGTCCTTTGATTATTCGAAACAGCCTCCCCTCAATCCCAGCTATATCCCAAAAAACAGCTCTGATCCATAGCCACAAAACGCCCTTTCAATATTCGAAACTGCCTCCCATCAACTCCAGCTATATCCCAAAAAACAGCTCTGATCCATAGCCACAAACGCCCTTTCAATATTCGAAACTGCCTCCCTTCAACCCCAGCTATATCCCAAAAAACAGCTCTGATCCATAGGCACAAAACGTCCTTTCAACGTTCGAACGAGCCCCTACTTAACCCTAACTATATCCTAAGAATAAAACCTCCCTGTTACATATTCAAAGAATATCCTTTGAACATTCTTATTTGAGTTAAGACCTGTAATGATTATTATATGGACGGCCTGGTTTATATATACAAAACTCTCTATTAACATTCTAAACAACCCACCGTAATCCACACTTTATCCACCCCCCAAATGACAGCCCTGATCCTTTCAACATTAGAAAGAGTTGCTTTTTAATGCAGCTCTATCTAAAACCAGTTCCGATCTTATATCCCGTCTCTCAACAATTATAAAATGGCAAGCTCTGTAAAACTTTGGGAGCATCTAAACTGCTCATCAACTGCCTACGATTCTTGAATACTCCTCTCATTCGAATACCCCATATGACCATACTGTACAAATTATCGCCCTAACCATATCTTCATACACGCTGTCTCCATTGTTCCTTTGTTTACTCCCCTTTCTCACTCTATCTGCTCCAATCGAGTACATGTTCTTCGCTTCCTTGCAACCTTTCTTCTATTATGCGAAGTACTCTTCTTAACCAAGTCATCCTTGTGTGTCCTGTTAGAAGCTGTATTGCTTACTTACTGATACCAGAATACTCAACAACTCCCTTTCTAAATTGTACGTCTTCGACAACGCGTTACCCCTTGGAAGGTCTTATATTGCCACAACGATCGATGAGTTACCGGAAGATTCAGCGGGTGGTAAAGCCTGTCAAGCTTTCAGCTCTTTATCCCTATTCGGGTATTTATTTATTAAAGCTTATAGGAGGCTGGACACAACCCCAAGGGTGCAGTCACTTACCGGTGGGAATTGTGGGGAAGTCGGGACGTCTTTGTTATCTAAAGTATTTTTGTCAACCATCCATAGAAAATTTTTAAAAAAATATAAGAACATCTTTTTTACTTATTTAAAAAGAAAACTGTTTATGGTAGTATATAAGACGCAAAAACCAAAAAATATTTTTTTTTAATACTATGTAAAATTTGGGTATAAAGTAACCATCCGCAGAGGCATAACAGCCCATTAAAAGAGTCTTGATTTTAATGCCTCTGAGGATAGTTATTTGTTAATCGAAATGTACTTCAGGTAAAAATAAAAATATTTGAGGTTAGAGGTTTTTGAGTAGGCCTATTAATTATTATCATTTAACCAGAAGTTTATTCCAAATAGTGATCATGGTAGTAGATAGACTACTGACAGAAGTATAACTTCGAATAATTTTATAAAACAATCGAAGCTACAAAAAAATCTATAAGATCGTAACATAACCTTATATTTTAATAATATAGTAATTATAATTTTATTACATATTTATGTATTTTCTAATGCCTTATAGAACACAAATAATACACGCAAATAACACTTTAAAACAATGCACAAAGTATCATTACCTTATTTATAGCCAATTGGATTTAAATTTTACAATTATTCATATACATAAATATACAATAAGCTATTAACACAAGTAATTATACTACATAATTATATTTACCCTAAACACTTAAATATTATAAGTATTTACACAAACAGTTTTAGCCGAGAACAAACTTTACCTGAGATATGATTAGAAAACTAAGATTTATAAAACAATTACACAACATAACCTACTATTTAAAAAATATTCAACATATATAAAACATAATAAAAATCAACAAATTATAAAACTCTTAATAAATATACATTTTACAATTCTTATCACAATTGCACATTCTTATCACAGTAAAACAGACAAATCACAGATACATACACTAACACATCTACTATTAATAATAGAGTCAATATTTTAATATATGTTATGTATTTTATAAATGATAGGTTATGTTGCGTAATTGTTTAATTAAAATTGAGCTATTGAAAAAGAATTTCGGAAAGAAATTCGAAACTTTGAGTTTTTTAGCAAAATTGCCTGTGATCTGTCATTAGCCTACATAAAAAAATTAATAGTTATTAACAGACATTAAATAAATATATTTACAAAAAATAACCTAAAACCATTCATTGTTTACTAAATGTAACACCAATCCCGCTTAAACAACCGCAATAATTGAGCCCGCGTTGCTAAACGATATAAAATGACAGCGATACGCATGTATAGTATGGCATAGACAATGCTTTACACTTTCGCTGGCGTATTACTTTCTCGCTTTCTCCGATACACGCCTCGCGTTCGAGGCCTTGACACAAGCTAAGCGCGGTCCCCACAGATGCTGCCCGATCCTACTGCTTGTGCAACAGCTGAGTGTTCGGCAAATAAACACGCTGTATATAGGTCGTGTGGTTAGACCAGACGTTTGTTTGGTATTTTAGGTTATAGTTACAGCTCTGTTTATTTACCTCCGATCGCCTGCTTTCCTGTACGTCAATAATCTAGTTTTTAAAGAAAAATAATGGAATAAATACAATTTAGAACCCAGTTTATATCCTGGAAAAAAGTACTGTACGAGAGATTTGTTGTATATTAGAAAAATATGGTCCGGATGTTTGTAAAGTTTTACAGGAGTTTTAAAGTTGTTTGCTCTTTTTATTATATACAAATTTGTATTACAGTAAGTAGTTTCAAATGTCTATTTAAGGGGGAAAAAATAATACGTACTTTGGTCATTTACTAGAAGAAAAATATTCCTTTTGGAATTTACTAACGTAAACACAATGCTAGTTGTTTAGAAGATTTATTAATGCTTTATGTTTTCCTTTATGACGCCAACCTAAAGATATCAGAGATATGAACAAGCAACATTAAAAAAATTCAAGTAAATTCCTACTGAGGTTAACAAAGAAAAATTGTATTTTTGTTACTCCAGAGCATTATTTATGATATTGTGTGGTAACCATGACAACAGTTTAAGGTTGTACGAAAGAGGTTTCGACGGCAACCAAAGGGGGGGATTCATATACATCTTTGGGAAATATATATTTCTAGGTTTTGGAAAGTTGGCGCAGTGCCAAGGCGTAATAGACTTCCAACATGAAGATCCTCAGTTCGAATCCGGCTGGACCCCACAAATTTTATAATTTAATTATTAAATAAATATCTTAAAAAAACTGTATTAACATCAATTGTTATCCGCTATAGGTTTAAAAAAATGTATTTGAACCTGATTGGATGAATAAAACATATTTTATTAACGACTGAAAATTTGTACAAGATATATATCAGGAGAGGGCGAACTAATATAAGGAATTTAAAAAACACAAAGTAAAGAGAACAATTCAGTTCTTTGCACCCATTGGTGGAAAGAAGTAAAGTGAATCCGGAGAAAGAGAGAGTAAATCTTTCTTATCTTGAAACTTCTATTATCAGATGGATAGAGGCGAAGGAAGACGACGTGCGAAATAGGTTCAGGAGTCTGTTCTTGAGATGAAGAAAGAAGAGAAGGGATAGAGGACGACAAAGAAAAGAAAAGGAGGGTTTATAAAAAGACAGGAAAGAAAGGGAACAAGAGGGAAAAATAAGAAAAAAGACGTTAAAGAAAAAGAAGAAAAACAAAAAAACAAAAAAGGCGAAGAGGAGAGAAAACGATCAGAATTTTTACTGTATCATATTCGAAATTTCAAATTTATGGCGATGTGCTTAATGTAATATATATATATATATATATATATATATATATATATATATATATATATATATATATATATATATATATATTAAAATTATGTAGCTTTATTTAAATAGCGGAATGAGAATAGAATTATTTAAAATAAACTAACATATCAGGTTTTCAGAAAGAGGCACCAATAATTAATGTATGAATCGTTATATATTGAGAACTAAATTAAGATTAGTTTTGAAAGTTTTAAAATCTATTTGATATCGGTAATTATTTACAATAACAATTGTTTACGAAAAGTAACGCCATTATTAAAGCCCAAGTATTTTGAAGTCATAAGTGTTGCATTATACATCTAATAGTCAGATAAATCTGTGTAACATGACGTAAGGAAGGAGCTACGAGGCTGGGGTATTTAAATTTGAATGCGCACCTGCCGGCCCATAACTAGGAAGAAAGGTAAATTATGGCGCCTTGTCTTGGCCCTTGAGATAGCAATGTGGGCCTGACTTTCACTGTCATCCGACTCCCTCCGCTCTGCAAACACGACAAGTTCAGCGGCGTCGCGGTACTTACCCGACTCCCTCCGCTCTGCAAACGCGGCAAGTTCAGCGGCGTCGCGGTACTTACCCGACTCCTATTTCGTAACTTTGCCATGATAAGCAGCAGTTTGTAAACATTTTACAGTTAAGGGTTGTTATGTTACTGGCTACGTCATGCGGGCTGTTTCTGTTGCTTTGTATAAAGTTTGTTACACGTGTTTATTATTCGCTTTGTTTAAGGACTTTCGTAAAAAACCTGGTTCTTTTAGTTTCTGTTTAACTCTCTCCCTCCTCTCTCTCTCCCTCCTCTCTCTCTCTCCCTTTATCTAACCGACGATTATATATATATATATATATATATATATATATATATATATAAGGGATGGGCCGATTCCTAAAATTTTCGATTCCGATTCTAAAATTTTCCGTTCGATTCTCGATTCTTTCAAGTTATATTAGCTTAACAAACACGACAAGTTCAGCGACGTCGCGGTACTTACCCGACTCCCTCCGCTCTGCAAACACGACAAGTTCAGCGGCGTCGCGGTACTTACCCGACTCCCTCCGCTCTGCAAACACGACAAGTTCAGCGGCGTCGCGGTACTTACCCGACTCCCTCCGCTCTGCAAACACGACAAATTCAGCGGCGTCGCGGTACTTACCCGACTCCCTCCGCTCTGCAAACACGACAAGTTCAGCGGCGTCGCGGTACTTACCCGACTCCCTCCGCTCTGCAAACACGACAAGTTCAGCGGCGTCGCGGTACTTACCCGACTCCCTCCGCTCTGCAAACACGACAAGTTCAGCGGCGTCGCGGTACTTACCCGACTTCCTCCGCTCTGCAAACACGACAAGTTCAGCGGCGTCGCGGTACTTACCCGACTCCCTCCGCTCTGCAAACACGACAAGTTCAGCGGCGTCGCGGTACTTACCCGACTCCCTCCGCTCTGCAAACACGACAAGTTCAGCGACGTCGCGGTACTTACCCGACTCCCTCCGCTCTGCAAACACGACAAGTTCAGCGGCGTCGCGGTACTTACCCGACTCCATCCGCTCTGCAAACACGACAAGTTCAGCGGCGTCGCGGTACTTACCCGACTCCCTCCGCTCTGCAAACACGACAAGTTCAGCGGCGTCGCGGTACTTACCCGACTCCATCCGCTCTGCAAACACGACAAGTTCAGCGGCGTCGCGGTACTTACCCGACTCCCTCCGCTCTGCAAACACGACAAGTTCAGCGGCGTCGCGGTACTTACCCGACTCCCTCCGCTCTGCAAACACGACAAGTTCAGCGGCGTCGCGGTACTTACCCGACTTCCTCCGCTCTGCAAACACGACAAGTTCAGCGGCGTCGCGGTACTTACCCGACTCCCTCCGCTCTGCAAACACGACAAGTTCAGCGGCGTCGCGGTACTTACCCGACTCCCTCCGCTCTGCAAACACGACAAGTTCAGCGGCGTCGCGGTACTTACCCGACTCCCTCCGCTCTGCAAACACGACAAGTTCAGCGGCGTCGCGGTACTTACCCGACTCCCTCCGCTCTGCAAACACGACAAGTTCAGCGGCGTCGCGGTACTTACCCGACTCCCTCCGCTCTGCAAACACGACAAGTTCAGCGGCGTCGCGGTACTTACCCGACTCCGTCCGCTCTGCAAACACGACAAGTTCAGCGGCGTCGCGGTACTTACCCGACTCCCTCCGCTCTGCAAACACGACAAGTTCAGCGGCGTCGCGGTACTTACCCAACTCCCTCCGCTCTGCAAACACGACAAGTTCAGCGGCGTCGCGGTACTTACCCGACTCCCTCCGCTCTGCAAACACGACAAGTTCAGCGGCGTCGCGGTACTTACCCGACTCCCTCCGCTCTGCAAACACGACAAGTTCAGCGGCGTCGCGGTACTTACCCGACTCCCTCCGCTCTGCAAACACGACAAGTTCAGCGGCGTCGCGGTACTTACCCGACTCCCTCCGCTCTGCAAACACGACAAGTTCAGCGGCGTCGCGGTACTTACCCGACTCCCTCCGCTCTGCAAACACGACAAGTTCAGCGGCGTCACGGTACTTACCCGACTCCCTCCGCTCTGCAAACACGACAAGTTCAGCGGCGTCGCGGTACTTACCCGACTCCGTCCGCTCTGCAAACACGACAAGTTCAGCGGCGTCGCGGTACTTACCCGACTCCCTCCGCTCTGCAAACACGACAAGTTCAGCGGCGTCGCGGTACTTACCCAACTCCCTCCGCTCTGCAAACACGACAAGTTCAGCGGCGTCGCGGTATTTACCCGACTCCCTCCGCTCTGCAAACACGACAAGTTCAGCGGCGTCGCGGTACTTACCCGACTCCCTCCGCTCTGCAAACACGACAAGTTCAGCGGCGTCGCGGTACTTACCCGACTCCCTCCGCTCTGCAAACACGACAAGTTCAGCGGCGTCGCGGTACTTACCCGACTCCCTCCGCTCTGCAAACACGACAAGTTCAGCGGCGTCGCGGTACTTACCCGAATCCCTCCGCTCTGCAAACACGACAAGTTCAGCGGCGTCACGGTACTTACCCGACTCCCTCCGCTCTGCAAACACGACAAGTTCAGCGGCGTCGCGGTACTTACCCGACTCCTATTTCGTAACTTTGCCATGATAAGCAGCGGTTTGTAAACATTTTACAGTTAAGGGTTGTTATGTTACTGGCTATGTCATGCGGGCTGTTTCTGTTGCTTTGTATAAAGTTTGTTACACGTGTTTATTATTCGCTTTGTTTAAGGACTTTCGTAAAAAACCTGGTTCTTTTAGTTTCTGTTTAACTCTCTCCCTCCTCTCTCTCTCTCCCTTTATCTAACCGACGATTATATATATATATATATATATCGGGATTCCTAAAATTTTCGATTCCGATTATAAAATTTTCCGTTCGATTCTCGATTCTTATAGTAGATTCTCGAGTTATATTAGCTTACATGCTAGTTCTCTAATAATTAATTTAGTTAACATCTTGGTCATATGGCAAAACCTTTTAAAAGTTCTGCTTCTATGTAATAGGTTACACAAAACCTTCAACCTTGATTTATCAATAGGAATTTTTAAAAGCATAAAAACATATCAGATAAAAGTAATGACTTATTTTAAAGTTAAAAATGTGAACTTTACTTATTTTATGATGTTTGAAAAAATACCTAAGCCTATTTACATTGTCTCTCAAAATAAAACAAAAATTAAAAACAAACGAACAACATAAAAAGTAAAAAATTAATACAAATAGGATAGTTTTTAATATTTAAAAGTCTGACAGGTAATGTATATTTCTGTTAAAAAACACAAGCATTTGAATACGTTGTGGGTCAAGCTAGTTTCATCGCTTGTCACATATAACTCCTGAAGTTGAGAAAGGTTTTTCAGAAAACACTGTCGCGAGTGGGCAGACAGGTATTTTATTGCCATTGCATTTAAATGAGGGTATTTGGCACTTTGTACTGCCAAATACTTCCCAACATCACAATCTGGACTGGCTAATGGTTCCCCCAGATAATTGTTTACTTCTTCTTCTACTGTCAATTCCCCTGGGGTACCTTCTTCCTCAACATTCTGGATTAGTGGGGCATACCTTCTCCACATCTGGTGGGACCTTTTTTCTGCAGGTGTAACTGGAACAAGTGCAACTGATTCAGGCCTATTTTGTATTTATTACTCAATCCCAGTGGATTTTTAACCGACTATCACTTGTAGGTCCTGTGTCTGAGGATAAAGTTTCTTCAAGTATAGATCTTTTTTCTTGATAAATTTGGGCAAAATGAATGTTGTTAAGTGCTTTTTCTAATTTGATATATTATGTGGTTTTTCACCGTCAGTTTCTGTTAACCGTCATCGAATTGACGTGACGGCCAGTACCCTGAACCGAATACCGCCGGGCCTCTTAACGCTTTATGTTTATTAGTACTACTCAGCTGGTGTTGCTACTTTTAGAAAAATTAAGGCACAGTATTTAACAACAAGCTTCACACTACTTACAGATGTAATTACGATGGTTTTTGTTTGATAGATAAACGCCGACGGGATTAAAAACATGATGTTATTCTAAGAGCTTTTTGTCCGTAGTTACGGGCCGACACACATATTTGTTATAACGCATTGTAATGATTTTCACTACTGTTTTCAAAATTTCACAAAACCTTAAAAGTAAGTCGGAAATATTGACTAAATATTTAGTTGTAAAATAATCCTTAAAAACGGACTTTGTGAAAGTTAAGTACAAACATTGATACATCCTTACTAGGAAGTAAATTATAACGTAAATTCCTTAACAAGTAAATTATTTGGCGTTAAAACTTTTACTTAATATGAATCTTGGATAGTATTTACTGGACCTGTAGCATTAAGTATCAGAGAGAGAATATTTTACACTTTAGTTCTATATTCAAAATATTTATAAACTCACAAATCAATCACATGTGACACGTTTACGTGTCTTAGTGATAGGCGCCAAAACACTTATATCACCAGTCAGTTTATTATTTGGGTAACCGGGACATGAAATTATGGTTTTGTTGTTTTTTGCTAACAACACAAAAAATATCAAAAC
>JBAIZL010000004.1:8274949-8302449 GCA_036971475.1 Prosapia bicincta | reverse complement strand
AACGAATAAATGCAGCAAACATAAGGATAACAAATTAATAGTTTTACTAGAAGAGGGGGGGTCAAGGAATATTAACGAATAAATGCAGCAAACATAAGGATAACAAATTAATAGTTTTACTAGAAGAGGGGGGGTCAAGGAATATTAACGAATAAATGCAGCAAACATAAGGATAACAAATTAATAGTTTTACTAGAAGAGGGGGGGTCAAGGAATATTAACGAATAAATGCAGCAAACATAAGGATAACAAATTAATAGTTTTACTAGAAGAGGGGGGGTCAAGGAATATTAACGAATAAATGCAGCAAACATAAGGATAACAAATTAATAGTTTTACTAGAAGAGGGGGGGTCAAGGAATATTAACGAATAAATGCAGCAAACATAAGGATAACAAATTAATAGTTTTACTAGAAGAGGGGGGGTCAAGGAATATTAACGAATAAATGCAGCAAACATAAGGATAACAAATTAATAGTTTTACTAGAAGAGGGGGGGTCAAGGAATATTAACGAATAAATGCAGCAAACATAAGGATAACAAATTAATAGTTTTACTAGAAGAGGGGGGGTCAAGGAATATTAACGAATAAATGCAGCAAACATAAGGATAACAAATTAATAGTTTTACTAGAAGAGGGGGGGTCAAGGAATATTAACGAATAAATGCAGCAAACATAAGGATAACAAATTAATAGTTTTACTAGAAGAGGGGGGGTCAAGGAATATTAACGAATAAATGCAGCAAACATAAGGATAACAAATTAATAGTTTTACTAGAAGAGGGGGGGTCAAGGAATATTAACGAATAAATGCAGCAAACATAAGGATAACAAATTAATAGTTTTACTAGAAGAGGGGGGGTCAAGGAATATTAACGAATAAATGCAGCAAACATAAGGATAACAAATTAATAGTTTTACTAAACGAGGGGGGTCAAGGAATATTAACGAATAAATGCAGCAAACATAAGGATAACAAATTAATAGTTTTACTAGAAGAGGGGGGGTCAAGGAATATTAACGAATAAATGCAGCAAACATAAGGATAACAAATTAATAGTTTTACTAAACGAGGGGGGTCAAGGAATATTAACGAATAAATGCAGCAAAAATAAAGATAATAAATTAATAGTTTTATTAGGAGAGGGGTCAAGGAATATTAACGAATAAATGCAGCAAACATAAGGATAACAAATTAATAGTTTTACTAAACGAGGGGGGTCAAGGAATATTAACGAATAAATGCAGCAAAAATAATGATAAAAAATTAATAGTTTTATTAGGAGAGGGGTCAAGGAATATTAACGAATAAATGCAGCAAAAATAAAGATAATAAATTAATAGTTTTATTAGGAGAGGGGTTCAAGGAATATTAACGAATAAATACAGCAAAAATAAAGATAATAAATTAATAGTTTTATTAGGAGAGGGGTCAAGGAATATTAACGAATAAATGCAGCAAACATAAGGATAACAAATTAATAGTTTTACTAAACGAGGGGGGTCAAGGAATATTAACGAATAAATGCAGCAAAAATAATGATAAAAAATTAATAGTTTTATTAGGAGAGGGGTCAAGGAATATTAACGAATAAATGCAGCAAACATAAGGATAACAAATTAATAGTTTTACTAAACGAGGGGGGTCAAGGAATATTAACGAATAAATGCAGCAAAAATAAGGATAACAAATTAATAGTTTTACTAGAAGAGGGGGGGTCAAGGAATATTAACGAATAAATGCAGCAAACATAAGGATAACAAATTAATAGTTTTACTAAACGAGGGGGTCAAGGAATATTAACGAATAAATGCAGCAAAAATAATGATAAAAAATTAATAGTTTTATTAGGAGAGGGGTCAAGGAATATTAACGAATAAATGCAGCAAACATAAGGATAACAAATTAATAGTTTTACTAGAAGAGGGGGGGTCAAGGAATATTAACGAATAAATGCAGCAAACATAAGGATAACAAATTAATAGTTTTACTAAACGAGGGGGGTCAAGGAATATTAACGAATAAATGCAGCAAACATAAGGATAACAAATTAATAGTTTTACTAGAAGAGGGGGGGTCAAGGAATATTAACGAATAAATGCAGCAAACATAAGGATAACAAATTAATAGTTTTACTAAACGAGGGGGGTCAAGGAATATTAACGAATAAATGCAGCAAAAATAAAGATAATAAATTAATAGTTTTATTAGGAGAGGGGTCAAGGAATATTAACGAATAAATGCAGCAAACATAAGGATAACAAATTAATAGTTTTACTAAACGAGGGGGGTCAAGGAATATTAACGAATAAATGCAGCAAAAATAATGATAAAAAATTAATAGTTTTATTAGGAGAGGGGTCAAGGAATATTAACGAATAAATGCAGCAAAAATAAAGATAATAAATTAATAGTTTTATTAGGAGAGGGGTTCAAGGAATATTAACGAATAAATACAGCAAAAATAAAGATAATAAATTAATAGTTTTATTAGGAGAGGGGTCAAGGAATATTAACGAATAAATGCAGCAAACATAAGGATAACAAATTAATAGTTTTACTAAACGAGGGGGGTCAAGGAATATTAACGAATAAATGCAGCAAAAATAATGATAAAAAATTAATAGTTTTATTAGGAGAGGGGTCAAGGAATATTAACGAATAAATGCAGCAAACATAAGGATAACAAATTAATAGTTTTACTAAACGAGGGGGGTCAAGGAATATTAACGAATAAATGCAGCAAAAATAAGGATAACAAATTAATAGTTTTACTAGAAGAGGGGGGGTCAAGGAATATTAACGAATAAATGCAGCAAACATAAGGATAACAAATTAATAGTTTTACTAAACGAGGGGGTCAAGGAATATTAACGAATAAATGCAGCAAAAATAATGATAAAAAATTAATAGTTTTATTAGGAGAGGGGTCAAGGAATATTAACGAATAAATGCAGCAAACATAAGGATAACAAATTAATAGTTTTACTAGAAGAGGGGGGGTCAAGGAATATTAACGAATAAATGCAGCAAACATAAGGATAACAAATTAATAGTTTTACTAAACGAGGGGGGTCAAGGAATATTAACGAATAAATGCAGCAAAAATAAAGATAACAAATTAATAGTTTTACTAGAAGAGGGGGGTCAAGGAATATTAACGAATAAATGCAGCAAACATAAAGATAACAAATTAATAGTTTTACTAAACGAGGGGGTTCAAGGAATATTAACGAATAAATGCAGCAAACATAAAGATAACAAATTAATAGTTTTACTAAACGAGGGGGGTCAAGGAATATTAACGAATAAATGCAGCAAAAATAAAGATAATAAATTAATAGTTTTATTAGGAGAGGGGTCAAGGAATATTAACGAATAAATGCAGCAAAAATAAAGATAATAAATTAATAGTTTTATTAGGAGAGGGGGGTCAAGGAATATTAACGAATAAATGCAGCAAACATAAGGATAACAAATTAATAGTTTTACTAGAAGAGGGGGGGTCAAGGAATATTAACGAATAAATGCAGCAAACATAAGGATAACAAATTAATAGTTTTACTAAACGAGGGGGTTCAAGGAATATTAACGAATAAATGCAGCAAACATAAAGATAACAAATTAATAGTTTTACTAAACGAGGGGGGTCAAGGAATATTAACGAATAAATGCAGCAAAAATAAAGATAATAAATTAATAGTTTTATTAGGAGAGGGGTCAAGGAATATTAACGAATAAATGCAGCAAAAATAAAGATAATAAATTAATAGTTTTATTAGGAGAGGGGTTCAAGGAATATTAACGAATAAATACAGCAAAAATAAGGATAACAAATTAATAGTTTTATTAGGAGAGGGGTTCAAGGAATATTAACGAATAAATGCAGCAAAAATAAAGATAATAAATTAATAGTTTTACTAGAAGAGGGGGGTTCAAGGAATATTAACGAATAAATACAGCAAAAATAATGATAAAAAATTAATAGTTTTATTAGGAGAGGGGTTCAAGGAATATTAACGAATAAATGCAGCAAAAATAAAGATAATAAATTAATAGTTTTATTAGGAGAGGGGGTCAAGGAATATTAACGAATAAATGCAGCAAAAATAATGATAAAAAATTAATAGTTTTATTAGGAGAGGGGTCAAGGAATATTAACGAATAAATGCAGCAAACATAAGGATAACAAATTAATAGTTTTACTAAACGAGGGGGGTCAAGGAATATTAACGAATAAATGCAGCAAAAATAAAGATAATAAATTAATAGTTTTATTAGGAGAGGGGTCAAGGAATATTAACGAATAAATGCAGCAAAAATAAAGATAATAAATTAATAGTTTTATTAGGAGAGGGGTCAAGGAATATTAACGAATAAATGCAGCAAACATAAGGATAACAAATTAATAGTTTTACTAAACGAGGGGGGTCAAGGAATATTAACGAATAAATGCAGCAAAAATAATGATAAAAAATTAATAGTTTTATTAGGAGAGGGGTCAAGGAATATTAACGAATAAATGCAGCAAACATAAGGATAACAAATTAATAGTTTTACTAAACGAGGGGGGTCAAGGAATATTAACGAATAAATGCAGCAAAAATAAGGATAACAAATTAATAGTTTTACTAGAAGAGGGGGGGTCAAGGAATATTAACGAATAAATGCAGCAAACATAAGGATAACAAATTAATAGTTTTACTAAACGAGGGGGTCAAGGAATATTAACGAATAAATGCAGCAAAAATAATGATAAAAAATTAATAGTTTTATTAGGAGAGGGGTGAAGGAAAATTAATGAATAAATGCAGCAAAAATAATGATAAAAAATTAATAGTTTTATTAGGAGAGGGGTCAAGGAATATTAACGAATAAATGCAGCAAACATAAGGATAACAAATTAATAGTTTTACTAAACGAGGGGGGTCAAGGAATATTAACGAATAAATGCAGCAAAAATAATGATAAAAAATTAATAGTTTTATTAGGAGAGGGGTCAAGGAATATTAACGAATAAATGCAGCAAACATAAGGATAACAAATTAATAGTTTTACTAAACGAGGGGGGTCAAGGAATATTAACGAATAAATGCAGCAAAAATAAGGATAACAAATTAATAGTTTTACTAAACGAGGGGGGTCAAGGAATATTAACGAATAAATGCAGCAAAAATAAAGATAATAAATTAATAGTTTTATTAGGAGAGGGGTGAAGGAAAATTAATGAATAAATGCAGCAAAAATAATGATAAAAAATTAATAGTTTTATTAGGAGAGGGGTCAAGGAATATTAACGAATAAATGCAGCAAACATAAGGATAACAAATTAATAGTTTTACTAAACGAGGGGGTCAAGGAATATTAACGAATAAATGCAGCAAACATAAGGATAACAAATTAATAGTTTTACTAAACGAGGGGGGTCAAGGAATATTAACGAATAAATGCAGCAAACATAAGGATAACAAATTAATAGTTTTACTAGAAGAGGGGGGGTCAAGGAATATTAACGAATAAATGCAGCAAACATAAGGATAACAAATTAATAGTTTTACTAAACGAGGGGGGTCAAGGAATATTAACGAATAAATGCAGCAAACATAAGGATAACAAATTAATAGTTTTACTAAACGAGGGGGGTCAAGGAATATTAACGAATAAATGCAGCAAAAATAAAGATAACAAATTAATAGTTTTACTAGAAGAGGGGGGTCAAGGAATATTAACGAATAAATGCAGCAAAAATAAAGATAACAAATTAATAGTTTTACTAGAAGAGGGGGGTCAAGGAATATTAACGAATAAATGCAGCAAAAATAAAGATAACAAATTAATAGTTTTACTAGAAGAGGGGGGTCAAGGAATATTAACGAATAAATGCAGCAAACATAAAGATAACAAATTAATAGTTTTACTAGAAGAGGGGGGTCAAGGAATATTAACGAATAAATGCAGCAAAAATAAAGATAAAAAATTAATAGTTTTACTAGAAGAGGGGGTCAAGGAATATTAACGAATAAATGCAGCAAACATAAAGATAACAAATTAATAGTTTTATTAGGAGAGGGGGGTCAAGGAATATTAACGAATAAATGCAGCAAACATAAAGATAACAAATTAATAGTTTTACTAGAAGAGGGGGGTCAAGGAATATTAACGAATAAATGCAGCAAAAATAAGGATAACAAATTAATAGTTTTACTAGAAGAGGGGGGTCAAGGAATATTAACGAATAAATGCAGCAAACATAAAGATAACAAATTAATAGTTTTATTAGGAGAGGGGGGTCAA
This sequence comes from Prosapia bicincta, assembly GCA_036971475.1. Lineage (NCBI taxonomy): Eukaryota > Metazoa > Arthropoda > Insecta > Hemiptera > Cercopidae > Prosapia > Prosapia bicincta. The sequence goes on along the minus strand of JBAIZL010000004.1, from coordinate 8,296,152 downwards.
GGAATATTAACGAATAAATGCAGCAAACATAAAGATAACAAATTAATAGTTTTACTAGAAGAGGGGGTCAAGGAATATTAACGAATAAATGCAGCAAACATAAAGATAACAAATTAATAGTTTTATTAGGAGAGGGGGGTCAAGGAATATTAACGAATAAATGCAGCAAACATAAAGATAACAAATTAATAGTTTTATTAGGAGAGGGGGGTCAAGGAATATTAACGAATAAATGCAGCAAACATAAAGATAACAAATTAATAGTTTTACTAGAAGAGGGGGTCAAGGAATATTAACGAATAAATGCAGCAAACATAAAGATAACAAATTAATAGTTTTATTAGGAGAGGGGGGTCAAGGAATATTAACGAATAAATGCAGCAAACATAAGGATAACAAATTAATAGTTTTACTAGAAGAGGGGGTCAAGGAATATTAACGAATAAATGCAGCAAACATAAAGATAACAAATTAATAGTTTTATTAGGAGAGGGGGGTCAAGGAATATTAACGAATAAATGCAGCAAACATAAAGATAACAAATTAATAGTTTTACTAGAAGAGGGGGTCAAGGAATATTAACGAATAAATGCAGCAAAAATAAAGATAACAAATTAATAGTTTTACTAGAAGAGGGGGGCCAAGGAATATTAACGAATAAATGCAGCAAACATAAAGATAACAAATTAATAGTTTTACTAGAAGAGGGGGTCAAGGAATATTAACGAATAAATGCAGCAAAAATAAAGATAACAAATTAATAGTTTTACTAGAAGAGGGGGGTCAAGGAATATTAACGAATAAATGCAGCAAACATAAAGATAACAAATTAATAGTTTTACTAGAAGAGGGGGGTCAAGGAATATTAACGAATAAATGCAGCAAAAATAAAGATAACAAATTAATAGTTTTACTAGAAGAGGGGGGTCAAGGAATATTAACGAATAAATGCAGCAAACATAAAGATAACAAATTAATAGTTTTACTAGAAGAGGGGGTCAAGGAATATTAACGAATAAATGCAGCAAAAATAAAGATAACAAATTAATAGTTTTACTAGAAGAGGGGGGTCAAGGAATATTAACGAATAAATGCAGCAAACATAAAGATAACAAATTAATAGTTTTACTAGAAGAGGGGGGTCAAGGAATATTAACGAATAAATGCAGCAAAAATAAAGATAACAAATTAATAGTTTTACTAGAAGAGGGGGGTCAAGGAATATTAACGAATAAATGCAGCAAACATAAAGATAACAAATTAATAGTTTTACTAGAAGAGGGGGGTCAAGGAATATTAACGAATAAATGCAGCAAAAATAAAGATAAAAAATTAATAGTTTTATTAGGAGAGGAGCGAGAAGGAAAATTAATGAATAAATGCAGCAAAAGAGAAAGAGATTATATAAATAAATCTATTAGGACAAAATTAAGAAGGAGAATTAATAAATAGGCCTACAGCAAAAAAGAAATAGCGTTTATAAATTCCTTAGTAGAATAGAACGAGAACAATTTAATAAATTTTGGTAAAGAGGATTAGAATAAATAAACATTGCAGAAGATTAGAATAATAAATAAATATTTGTAGTAAAAGAGAAGTAAACAGTCAAAAGGATTTTCTTAGACAACGAGTAGGTTACAAATCGATCAAGATTTTCTTAAACCAAGAGATAAACATAAGAAACATTACAATGACTAAAGTTTGTTTTGAAATTCTTAATAGCAATTAAATTACCGTTTTTTTAAAATTCTTAAATTAAAAACACATTACCTTAAATAGATATATTGACATTTAAATTTGAGTGACTTTTGAACGGCCCGTTGCCTGTTTCAACAAATAAACAATCCATGGCGGTCGCAACAGGCGACAAAACACGAATGCCCACTAACCTAATGATATTAACTTTCATACTAGCCGCGGTGTTGCGACCTACATACCACTTGTGCCTGACCATCCTAACCTCAACACAAGTGCAAGTAACAGTTTTAAATCTGTAGAGTGTTTTGTGAAATAAAATCTAGATTGGAAAACACAGAAAAAATAAAACTGTTAGGAGATATGTCTCTATGCATAAACGAATTTCTGAAACAGAGGTCACAAGGAAAAAATTGAAGTATTTGAAGAGGGCAGAACGAAAAAAGTAAGTTTATAAAATAAGAGAAATACCAACATTGTCCATTCTGTTGGAATAATTGCGAAGTACTAGAATTGTTCCGAAGAACCATCTCCAGTCATATCAAATATCGTTTTATCTAATAAACTCATCTATTTACAGAGGTTATTCTTTTAAAAGTATTAAGAAAATTTTCTTCTCTTCTGACGTATTTATTCTAGTCTTCCATTACAAATTTTTATCTTTATTTCTTCTGTTTTACTAAGCGTACTTGTATTCACTTATAGACTTATAGTCTTACTCTTTTGTTATATTTATTTATATATCTAATATTCTGTTACGTTAATTGTCTCTGTCTTTTGCTATTTGCAATATTTGTTCATCTATTCTCTTTCTCTTCTTCTACAATTTATTTATTATTTTTTTTAGCAACATCTACTACATTATTTTTCTTTTTTAAACTTTTTTTGCTAAAGCTGTTCATTTATTCCCTTTCAATTTTGCTGAATTTAATTCTCCTTATTTTTCTCCTAATAATACTAAATACTTATTCTCTTTCCGTTTTTCTGAATTAATTTATTATTTCCCTTCTCTTTTGTAGCAAGTCTATTTATTTGTTTTCATTCTCTGGATTTATTCATGTTTTCTTTTCTTTGCTCTTCTATTAAAACTCTTCATTATTTCTCTTCCCTTTTGCTCAATTTATTCATTAATTCTTTTCTCATCACTCTCTTGATAAAACTCTTCATTTATTCTCTTCTCTTTTTCTGAATTTTGCATATATTTTTCTCCTCATTTCTCTTCTAATAAAATAATGTGTTTATTCTCTTTACTTTTTGATTCATTCATTTAGTATTCCACCGTCTCACTCTCGCCTAGTAAAATTATTCTTTTGTCTTTCTCACTTGATGAATGTTTTTCATTCTTTCTCCTTCTCTTTTCTAGTCAAACTAATTATTTATTCTCTTTCTTTTTTTATTATATCTACTCTTTACTATTACTCCCTCATTAATGTTCTACATTTCTTTATTTTTCTCCTTTTTTTATTGCCGAAGGTATAAGTCTATTCTTCTTTTTTACTATAGATACTTCATTTTCTTTTTTGATCTAGTAGATTTTTAGGTCTGTTATTTTCTAAATGCTATATCCAAGTAGTTTTATTTGTAAAGACAAGAGTTAAAGTGTTAGTTCTGTTAGAACAAAAACCCACTTAGATTACCACGACCTAAATGGTAGAGGCACAATGCTCGTCTAATCCTATTAAATGATTCTGGTATAAATACACATGCAGTCATTGTGATAAACTGCTGTAGTGGGATCGTATTTCATTGGCTATTGCCAACTACATAGAATAGGAAAGAATTTTAAATGTAAATACTGTAGTAGAGCATTAAAGTCCCTGGTAGAGGATACAGAGGGGAGATCACGTTTCAGGGTAGAGTATCTGAAGCAGATACTGTGCTCTAGATTTATAAACAGGTCCACCCCCAGAGACGCATTTGTAAGGAAGATGAAAGAGGAAAGAAAGATGAAATTATGTTGGACTAAGGAAAGAACGTAATGATCGCCTGGTACTAGGGGTAAGTATAAATTATGGTACCGCGTGGGCAGAGGCATTGACGTAGACCTTGTGTCTGTAGGGATTATAAGACAGTGTATCCCCAGTAAGAAAAGATGAGAGTTGGTAGGCCTAAGGAGAAACGTAACGACCCCCTGTTACTGACGATGGAGCGAAGTTACAGCACCGCGGGGCACTGTTGTCTTGATAATCTGACCATAATACTTTTAGAGCCGCGGTTCTTCGCCCTTTTGCAGCCACTGAGGAGATCCAAGCCCACAATTATTTTGGGAATTCACACCTATTGTTTCACATTCTTACCGATTCATTAATATAAGATGATAGAAATAAACTCATCCAAAATAGTTACACTATACATCTTGTATCCACAGACTACTTGGATTTAAACTAGGCAACTTAGAACACAACGGAAAATCTTGTGGCTCTGGGATCCCACATACGCAGAGTGGACAGAAACTCTTCGTAAACAGGCGCACTTTACGTCGAAAGGTTGCGGTGCCATAACTCATAAACGTTGCATAATATTTCGTCACGTCCGCATTGTCAGTGTTAACAATGGATGAACAGGTGATTGTCACGCGACGCGCGCATGCGTGCGTGAAATATCGATCCGCGTGACGTAATGCGAGAAAGCTAATCGATTGTCAATATTTGAATAAGTATAAAAAAACATTTCCTACAATTTCTTTGTCCTTCACGGGCTGTCGGTCTGGAAAGTTATGTTAGGAATTATAATAGCCGACTGTTTTGCAGTCTGTAGCGAATTTGTAGGTTATGTCGTTATGAAGCTGGTCGTTTGTGCTCAGAGACTGTAAAATACTTTAGTTTTTATTACTGAGCAGGTGATTAGCCACAGAGAGAGAGAGAGTGAGAGAGAGAGAGAGAGAGAGAGAGAGAAAGAGAGAGAGAGAGAGAGAGAGATGGCATGAGATTTGGCCAGTCAGTGGAGGGGGATCGCTGATCGCATATTAACCGATCCCAGAAGGCGAAGCAATGTAAAACAAATGCTGCCTTTTGATTGGTCTGCAGCTCCTACCACTCCACCAATAACTGTCACATTCGTGAAGCCATTAGAAAATATTAGCCTTTAGAAAAAGTTATTTCGGCCTCAGACATGCAAGCCTCAAAATAAATTACATGGGCCTCAAATAAATGAAATGTTTATATTATTATAGTTAAAAATTGGAGCATTTGATTCACGCAAAATATTATAATACGTATTTGTACGTAAACGTCCAATGTTCATGATTTCAACTATATCATTTGGTAGAATTATTAATATTTAGCTGTCAGGGTAGGTATTTTATAAATTACTTTGGTAATCAAGATCTGCAAATCAAATAAGTACTTACTACTTTACTCGGAAACTGAACTTAGTAATTAAACAATAACTGCAATGCCTATTTTATAGGTACATATGGCATATTACTGTATAATGTGAAACATATAATATATTTTACATTAACAAATACCAACATTACCACTTTTCTCTAAAATAATAAAACTTGACTCCACCACATTACAAAAAAAATTAAATATAACAATATATATATATATATAGAGAGATTTTTAAAAACTCCTCCATTATTATTATTAAAGATAAAAACTAGGTGGTTTTGTAATTTCAATCAACCCAAAACCTGGAGTATCAAGTTTCACAATGTTGACAGTTGCGGCTGGTGGAGTGGGAGGAGCTACAGGCCAATCAAAAGGCATTATTTGCTTTACATTGCTTCGCCTTCTGGGATCAGTTAATATGCTCGCTGATCAGTGTCGGTCGAACCTTGCTGCTATACGTGTAGGACAGCCAAAGGTACTGTATGTTATTTTCTCACTGTGTTTAGATGCGAGAGAGGATTGGACAGCTGTTTGCCCTTCGTGTGACCTGAAGTATCTTGCATAATCTCGTGAGTTATACTTATTACGAAATACTTTTGGATATTCTCTGAAAACCAGTCAGAGTTAAAAAATAAATGTATAACCTTACACGACAACCGTGTAACTTTCGGTCTATAAGGAAATTAAGATCTCGTAAAGGAAGCGGCTAAATCATCTGGTGGACAGACTAACAACCCAGGTTGGATACCTGGTAGAGCAGAAAATATCGTTGTGTTTTTTTTTCAAACACCAGTTCGATTCGTCCTTAGAAATGTCACGACTTAAGGCAAAGCCTGGAGTAATTAGTAGGTGGTTGAAGCTACCTTATGGCTTCCATAGACGGTGCTGCCTTGTCTCAGGTATAAGCCATTGACAGAGTGGCTTACATCTCGTAAGCCATCTTAAAAGCTTAAAACAAGTCTATTGCGCGTAGAATTACAATAAACTTTAGGAAACTTCGAGTTTGTACTTCGTGGCAAAAGTGTGTAAATTTTTTTAAATTTTAACCTCTGTTTCTGCTTTGTAATATCTATAAAAACTTGTTTCTTGATTATGTATTTCTAAGAAACATATGTAAAAAAAATAGTTGTTGGCATTGTATTAAATTATTCTCAAACATTGTTCCACCTTATATTTTCATATAACTATCACACAAGTAATATAAACACAAATATTTTAAAATCAATTCCTACTTCTGTCAACAAAGAAAAATTTCATTGTAGTTAGTTTTTATTAAATAAATACAATAATACAAGCTATGCTTAAAAACAGCTGTTCTACCATATAACTTATAACATAAAATCAGCTTTTTTATGAAATCATATGTCATCATATATTTGAAGCCAAATAGGATGAAATAACTACATGTATTGCATACCTTGTGTCTTTTGTTTAGAAAGAAAACTATCTAAAACTAAAAGTTTATCTCCCATATGAAGCTACAAATTAATATATTAAACTTAATTAATGAATTAATAGTTGAAGACACTGTATTAAAAAACAAGTGTCAACCACTACAAATACATAAAATGTTTTTGAACTTGAGTGGATGGATAAAAAGTATTATATATATATATATATATATATATATATATATATATATATATATATATATATATATATATTATATTATATTATATTATATTAAATATGGTGATATGTTTTCTTGTAATATAGTTAATAAATTAAAAATATTTCAAAAACAAGAATAGTTAACCGTTTAGTTTGTTTTTGCTTGACCACCCCAGATTGATTTTAAGTAGTTTTATTTAATATTTCATAACAGCCTACATGAGTTAGTAATGTTGTTTTTTAATTCATTCTATTAGTTTACACCCTTGTTATATGTATATATATATATATCACTTTCACTTATGTACTTAAACAAGAATCTTACTTGGTATTTATGCGAGTACTTTCAGAGACTAGTAAGTGCCTCCATCTTCCGGCATACTATGATGCAGTATGCCAGAAGATGGAGGCACTTACTAGTCTCTGAAAGTACTCGCATAAATACCAAGTAAGATTCTTGTTTAAGTACATAAGTGAAAGGGATAAGTGTATACAAGAAAACAGTGTTGCATAATCTACAAATATATATATATATATATATATATATATATATATATATATATATATATAATTAATAAATTAAAAATATTTCAAAAACAAGAATAATTTTAATACATATATTAGTCAAAGCTTTTCTCCGATAAAACAGTACCAGCATCTTCAGGAAAATAATTATTAGATTATTCTTATAAAATTATTCTTGTTTTTGAAATATTTTTAATTTATTAATTATATATATATATATATATATATATATATATATATAATTAATAAATTAAAAATATTTCAAAAACAAGAATAATTTTAATACATATATTAGTCAAAGCTTTTCTCCGATAAAACAGTACCAGCATCTTCAGGAAAAATAATCTAATAATTATTTTCCTGAAGATTTCCTGCGTTTAAAAAGAGTAAAACGTTTATTTATTTATTACGAAAGAGAGTTACCTTATGCAATTTTTACTTTTAACAAAAACCTTCAAGTGCCTCTTCAGAATGAAATATCGACCACACCAATAACAAAACACAACAAACAGCTGTTTAAAATTAACACAACTCTTATTGGCCGTCCAGAAAGCATTACTCCATTGCAGCAGACCTTTAAAGATGTGTGCTTCTGCATTAGAATGATGGTATTTGAACAGGCGAGTGAATCGTTTCGCGAAGGTGTAAAGGTCACGTGACCTTGAGGTCACGGCCGCTTACATATCAGCTGTTGTTGTGTTCTGATAGAAATATTTACAAAAACACATTACGCTTCCACCGGTACTGGTTTGTCATGACACTTATCCAGACGCGTCAGTCTGGTTTATTCAGACAATATTCAAAACAATGTTGGGCTGAATTTTGTTTCGAAATCGAATCGTTTTTAGTTTGATAAGAAACTAAAAGGTCCGTATTAGTTTAACACGTGAGTGCTTAATAAAATTAATTTGTTATGAGTGGTAGAAATATATTCCATCCATCTGAAATAAAATTGCGTATACATTTACTCGTTTAAACCTTTCCGTACTCTATGTTCGTAAAACTCCCTTTTATTGTCGTAGGCCTACATAAAGTTACCGCCAGCTGGAGAACATACAGTGCGCATGGCAACAGTTGCTCTCAAGGCGCCTGAGTGGTTAGCGAGTCGCTCCTCGTCCGAGATTCACAACTCCGCTTCAGTGTCGTCAGCCGCACAGGATGGACTAAACCAAATCCGTCTGCAAGATTGTTTCTTCCTAATATTGTGCGGCAACCCGATTGTGAGTCAAACAAGTGGGAAATGGTTTCATGATCTGTGACAGATCCAATGACCGCAGCGACGGATCACGGACAGTCCGTTTCTACGACCACACATTAATTAATGTAGTTGTACACTCACAGCATCCAAGCTCTGTGACATCCAAAGACCTGTGACCAATTCATAGAAGGCTGCGCATAACGAATCAGCTGATCATGACGTGGCGCAACGAACGGGAATTACACACATGTTTAGCTGGTATTTTAAACCTGCTCCACTTGTGGAAAATTACGGCGTCATTATAGTGCAATTATGGGATAACAGGATTAATTGCCTTGCATTTATAACGCCGGCTCTGTATGTTCGATGTTGATGAAACAGTGAAAGTGGAACAGCTGCAGATGGCCTAACTTTACTGACGGTCAATAATATCCGGGACACTCATCACGCAAAGATGAAGTAGGTGTCCTACGCCAAATATTACTTATGAGATATGGTTACTCGTAACTTTGCACTCATCACACATGGAAGGGTATTTTATAAGTAGTTTTACTTTCTAGTCATGTATTTAAACATAGTCATTTGCTACTATTTAAATCCAAACTTTGTCTGATGTTTAACGTAATTTATTGCCGATTGCATTCTGATACTTTTTTCTCTTTTAAACCTACCTTACTTCCATGAATCATTTCTTATTTTTCCTCCAGATTTTCATTGTGTACGTTAGCGTGTCTTCCATCACAGTGTCAGGCCATGCGGCCCTCGACATATCAGCCTCATCCTTGATATGAAATATAATACAGTCGGGCGTTGATTATCCGAACGTCAATTAACCGAACATGGAAAATATGTTGAAATACGAGTAAATTATAATTTGTGTAGTATAGCACACGTTGTAGGACACAGACAGGTCATGGCTCCGGTTACAATTAGTTCGGATTATTATTTACTGTATGTTGATTATCTACGGTAAAATTAAGTATTCTTCTCGATTTTATATATAAAAACGCAGCCCCACTGACTCGAAACTGAAAGCGCGGACAGTCAAGCTATAGTTCCCTACATTTCATTTGGTTTACGAAGGGAGGAAAATGTAGACTCGAATTATATATATATATATATATATATATATATATATATATATATATATATATATATATATATATATATTTATTTATTTAAAATACAGTATAAGTCTGTAATGTACGCATATCTTGTAATTATGTAATTAATAATGTAATTTAAGTTTATAACGTGTTGTAATTAATTTTAAAACATATAAATCAAATACAATTACGATAAGAGTTAAAATTTATTTATGTTCTCTCAAGCTGGTAAAATTTCTATAGCTATTTTGTGCATTCAATGCATTCAGCTAAATGCAACAATGTGAACCGGTTGGTTCTGGTCATACTAAAACGTGTTTGTAACTAAATGTTTCATTTTATTTGTGACAGTAGACAGTGTTGCATTTAGCTATAAAATTGTTTGTAACTAAATGTTTCATTTTATTTGTGACAGTAGACAGTGTTGCATTTAGCTATAAAATTGTTTGTAACTAAATGTTTCATTTTATTTGTTACAGTAGACAGTGTTGTATTTAGCTATAAAATTGTTTGTAACTAAATGTTTCATTTTATTTGTTACAGTAGACAGTGTTGTATTTAGCTATAAAATTGTTTGTAACTAAATGTTTCATTTTATTTGTTACAGTAGACAGTGTTGTATTTAGCTATAAAATTGTTTGTAACTAAATGTTTCATTTTATTTGTGACAGTAGACAGTGTTGTATTTAGCTATAAAATTGTTTGTAACTAAATGTTTCATTTTATTTGTGACAGTAGACAGTGTTGCATTTAGCTATAAAATTGTTTGTAACTAAATGTTTCATTTTATTTGTGACAGTAGACAGTGTTGCATTTAGCTATAAAATTGTTTGTAACTAAATGTTTCATTTTATTTGTGACAGTAGACAGTGTTGCATTTAGCTATAAAATTGTTTGTAACTAAATGTTTCATTTTATTTGTGACAGTAGACAGTGTTGCATTTAGCTATAAAATTGTTTGTAACTAAATGTTTCATTTTATTTGTGACAGTAGACAGTGTTGTATTTAGCTATAAAATTGTTTGTAACTAAATGTTTCATTTTATTTGTGACAGTAGACAGTGTTGTATTTAGCTATAAAATTGTTTGTAACTAAATGTTTCATTTTATTTGTGACAGTAGACAGTGTTGCATTTAGCTATAAAATTGTTTGTAACTAAATGTTTCATTTTATTTGTGACAGTAGACAGTGTTGCATTTAGCTATAAAATTGTTTGTAACTAAATGTTTCATTTTATTTGTGACAGTAGACAGTGTTGTATTTAGCTATAAAATTGTTTGTAACTAAATGTTTCATTTTATTTGTGACAGTAGACAGTGTTGTATTTAGCTATAAAATTGTTTGTAACTAAATGTTTCATTTTATTTGTGACAGTAGACAGTGTTGCATTTAGCTATAAAATTGTTTGTAACTAAATGTTTCATTTTATTTGTGACAGTAGACAGTGTTGTATTTAGCTATAAAATTGTTTGTAACTAAATGTTTCATTTTATTTGTGACAGTAGACAGTGTTGTATTTAGCTATAAAATTGTTTGTAACTAAATGTTTCATTTTATTTGTGACAGTAGACAGTGTTGCATTTAGCTATAAAATTGTTTGTAACTAAATGTTTCATTTTATTTGTGACAGTAGACAGTGTTGTATTTAGCTATAAAATTGTTAAACTGGTTTTTTCAGTAGTAAAAAGCATATACTCTATATAATTCGGTCCTGTCTCAATTTTTTAATTAGTGATTAGTTTTTTCAATAAAAAGTTCCAGACCCATGTCTTTTGGTTATTTTTACAGTTTTAAAACATTTGAAAAGATATAGTGATATATGTTGTATTAAGTACCGTAGCAAAAAAAATTAATAATAAAAATTATTTTAAAACTTGACTAGCAACACAATAATAGCTGTTTCTGTAAGGCCACCGTTAGAAAATATTTTGTACACTACGCCATGGGGCTGGGGAACCACTGGGTTAATATATCGTATGAAACAATGAAATCTATGGTTTATCTGAGGCTTTAATTTAGAATATTCGAGTTTTAGGAGTGAAAATAATACAGAATATTAAAAACCCAAATTGACTGGAAAATTCGTACTATAGAGGAATTTCATTTTTTCCGTTTGATTTACCGAGGCTGTAATCAGGGGCTTTAATTCATAATATTTGAGTTGCAGGGGTGAAATTAACACAGAATATTAAAAACCTAAATTGACTGGAAAATTCGTACTATAGAGGAATTTCATTTTTTCCGGTTGATTTACTGAGGCTGTAATCAGGGGCTTTAATTCAGAATATTCGAGTTGCAGGGGTGAAATTAACACAGAATATTAAAAACCCAAATTAACTGGAAAATTCGTACTATAGAGGAATTTCATTTTTTTTCGTTGGATTTACCGAGGCTGTAATCAGGGGCTTTAATTCAGAATATTCGAGTTCCAGGGGTGAAATTAACACAGAATATTAAAAACCCAAATTAACTGGAAAATTCGTACTATAGAGGAATTTCATTTTTTCCGTTTGATTTACCGAGGCTGTAATCAGGGGCTTTAATACAGAATATTCGAGTTGCAGGGGTGAAATTAACACAGAATATTAAAAACCCAAATGGACTGGAAAATTCGTACTATAGAGGAATTTCATTTTTTTTCGTTGGATTTACCGAGGCTGTAATCAGGGGCTTTAATACAGAATATTCGAGTTGTAGGGGTGAAATTAATACAGAGTATTAAAAACCCAAATGGACTGGAAAATTCGAACCATAAAGGAATTTCATTTATTTTTGTTTGATTTACCGAGGCTGTAATCAGGGGCTTTAATACAGAATATTCGAGTTGTAGGGGTGAAATTAATACAGAATATTAAAAACCCAAATGGACTGGAAAATTCGAACCATAAAGGAATTTCATTTATTTTTGTTTGATTTACCGAGGCTGTACTGAACTAGATATGTTTATGAATAAATAATGGATGGATTGGTTTTAAATTTGTACTTGGATGGAACTGTAAATGGTTTCGCGTATAACCACGAGTGATTAGATTTTTGTAATAAAAAGGTAGAATTCTTGTGGTGATTCATGCCCACTAAGTCAGGCATAATGCCTATTGGCCTGACCAACAGACAAACGTTGTTTGGCTATTTTTATAGTTTTAAAAAATTTGAAAAGATATAGTGATATATGTTGTATTAAGTACAATAGTAAAAAAATAACTAATAAAAATAACTTAAAACTTGACTAGCAACAAAATAATGGCTAAGTTTCTGTAAGGGCCCCGTAAGAAAATATGTTTACCTCAAGGGAGCCTTGAGGTTGGGGAAGAACTGGGTTAATGTATGGTAGCAGTAAACACTTTGGTATATCAAGGGCTTTAATTCAGAATGTTCGAGTTGTATGGGTGAAATTAACACAGAATATTAAAAATTCAAGTCGATTAAAAATAATTCGAACTATAGAGGAATTTCATTTTTGTTTGTTTGTTTTATTTTCCGAGGTTGTACTGAGCTAGATATGTTTATGAATAAATAATGGATGAATTGGTTTTAAATTTGTACTTGGATCCAACTTAAAGTGGTTTCTCGTATAACCAAGAGTTTATAGATTCCGTAGAGCTCGTGACTTTGATCGAGTATCTGGATTCAACGTTTAGCACGCCGGCGGCAGTACGTTATTAGGTCAGAAGATGGCGTGGGCGTAGCAAGCGGATCAGATGTTTTCACTCTCTCAGCAGCTCACTCCTCAGGATACGAATACTTAGTTGAGAAAGTCGGCCCCACCTTCAACACAAATCTAACTTTATTATCGCAATGCAACGAACGTAAACAAAACCTGTTGTTTATTTCGGTTTTAACCTGGTTACCTTAGAGATTCAATTTACTGGTTTTGACGTGGTATTTTGCGCATCTGAACAGCAATTATGCACAAGATACATCAATCGGTTTTGTTTATCAGCTGTTGCAAATTATCAGCTGACTGAATTACAGCGATAGCTTCCGTGTTGCGCTATCTTTGTCTTTGCCCGCACACAGGTGAATCCGGTCAGAGAGCGAGCGCTCATGCAGCTCGGGTATAAGAAATGAAGATTTTAGGGAAAATTTTTAGTAACTCACTCTTAAACGTAACATCCATCTTAAAGAATAACCAACAAGATTAAACGATGTAAAATGATAATTTTGTACTCTTACTTTATTGACACAAGATAAATACTTGCAATTCTTCTTATTGTTTATTACAAAACTTTACCGCAACACTTTACAGGAAGGAACTATGATGCAGAACAGGCCTCGAACTACAATTACGAGACTCGACAACAGTAACTATAAAGTAACTTCAAAATTAGAAATGACAAGCACCCTGGCACGCTTTGCTGCGGCATATTGTGGTTTCATGGATACGAAATGATGAACGAACCATACATTTAATTTTGCAATACTTCAGTGGCTAAGGCGACAGAGAGCTAAGGCTGTGCTGTATTTTGATCGAATCTTTGCCGGAATTAATCTGATAAGAAATATTTTTACAGTTCCTCCTGACGCATGCAAGAAGGCAGGAGCTAAGGCTATGTTATTTTTTATCGAATCTTTGCCGGAATTAATCTGATAAGAAATATCTTGACAGTTCCTCCTGGCGCATGCAAGAAGGCAGGAGCTAAGGCTATGTTATTTTTTTATCGAATCTTTGCCGGAATTAATCTGATAAGAAATATCTTGACAGTTCCTCCTGGCGCATGCAAGAAGGCAGGAGATAAGGCTATGTTATTTTTTTATCGAACCTTTGCCGGAATTAATCTGATAAGAAATATCTTGACAGTTCCTCCTGGCGCATGCAAGAAGGCAGGAGCTAAGGCTATGTTATTTTTTTATCGAATCTTTGCCGGAATTAATCTGATAAGAAATATTTTTACAGTTCCTCCTGACGCATGCAAGAAGGCAGGAGCTAAGGCTATGTTATTTTTTATCGAATCTTTGCCGGAATTAATCTGATAAGAAATATCTTGACAGTTCCTCCTGGCGCATGCAAGAAGGCAGGAGCTAAGGCTATGTTATTTTTTTATCGAATCTTTGCCGGAATTAATCTGATAAGAAATATCTTGACAGTTCCTCCTGGCGCATGCAAGAAGGCAGGAGCTAAGGCTGTTATTTTTTTATCGAACCTTTGCCGGAATTAATCTGATAAGAAATATCTTGACAGTTCCTCCTGGCGCATGCAAGAAGGCAGGAGCTAAGGCTATGTTATTTTTTTATCGAATCTCTGCCGGAATTAATCTGATAAGAAATATCTTGACAGTTCCTCCTGGCGCATGCAAGAAGGCAGGAGCTAAGGCTATGTTATTTTTTTTTCGAATCTTTGCCGGAATTAATCTGATAAGAAATATCTTGACAGTTCCTCCTGGCGCATGCAAGAAGGCAGGAGCTAAGGCTATGTTATTTTTTTATCGAATCTTTGCCGGAATTAATCTGATAAGAAATATCTTGACAGTTCCTCCTGGCGCATGCAAGAAGGCAGGAGCTAAGGCTATGTTACTTTTTTATCGAATCTTTGCCGGAATTAATCTGATAAGAAATATTTTTACAGTTCCTCCTGACGCATGCAAGAAGGCAGGAGCTAAGGCTATGTTACTTTTTTATCGAATCTTTGCCGGAATTAATCTGATAAGAAATATCTTGACAGTTCCTCCTGGCGCTTGCAAGAAGGCAGGAGCTAAGGCTATGTTACTTTTTTATCGAATCTTTGCCGGAATTAATCTGATAAGAAATATCTTGACAGTTCCTCCTGGCGCTTGCAAGAAGGCAGGAGCTAAGGCTATGTTACTTTTTTTATCGAATCTTTGCCGGAATTAATCTGATAAGAAATATCTTGACAGTTCCTCCTGGCGCTTGCAAGAAGGCAGGAGCTAAGGCTATGTTACTTTTTTATCGAATCTTTGCCGGAATTAATCTGATAAGAAATATCTTGACAGTTCCTCCTGGCGCTTGCAAGAAGGCAGGAGCTAAGGCTATGTTACTTTTTTATCGAATCTTTGCCGGAATTAATCTGATAAGAAATATTTTTACAGTTCCTCCTGACGCATGCAAGAAGGCAGGAGCTAAGGCTATGTTACTTTTTTATCGAATCTTTGCCGGAATTAATCTGATAAGAAATATCTTGACAGTTCCTCCTGGCGCTTGCAAGAAGGCAGGAGCTAAGGCTATGTTACTTTTTTATCGAATCTTTGCCGGAATTAATCTGATAAGAAATATCTTGACAGTTCCTCCTGGCGCTTGCAAGAAGGCAGGAGCTAAGGCTATGTTACTTTTTTATCGAATCTTTGCCGGAATTAATCTGATAAGAAATATCTTGACAGTTCCTCCTGGCGCTTGCAAGAAGGCAGGAGCTAAGGCTATGTTACTTTTTTATCGAATCTTTGCCGGAATTAATCTGATAAGAAATATTTTTACAGTTCCTCCTGACGCATGCAAGAAGGCAGGAGCTAAGGCTATGTTACTTTTTTATCGAATCTTTGCCGGAATTAATCTGATAAGAAATATCTTGACAGTTCCTCCTGGCGCTTGCAAGAAGGCAGGAGCTAAGGCTATGTTACTTTTTTATCGAATCTTTGCCGGAATTAATCTGATAAGAAATATCTTGACAGTTCCTCCTGGCGCTTGCAAGAAGGCAGGAGCTAAGGCTATGTTACTTTTTTATCGAATCTTTGCCGGAATTAATCTGATAAGAAATATCTTGACAATTCCTCCTGGCGCTTGCAAGAAGGCAGGAGCTAAGGCTATGTTACTTTTTTATCGAATCTTTGCCGGAATTAATCTGATAAGAAATATCTTGACAGTTCCTCCTGGCGCTTGCAAGAAGGCAGGAGCTAAGGCTATGTTACTTTTTTATCGAATCTTTGCCGGAATTAATCTGATAAGAAATATCTTGACAGTTCCTCCTGGCGCTTGCAAGAAGGCAGGAGCTAAGGCTATGTTACTTTTTTATCGAATCTTTGCCGGAATTAATCTGATAAGAAATATCTTGACAATTCCTCCTGGCGCTTGCAAGAAGGCAGGAGCTAAGGCTATGTTACTTTTTTATCGAATCTTTGCCGGAATTAATCTGATAAGAAATATCTTGACAGTTCCTCCTGGCGCTTGCAAGAAGGCAGGAGCTAAGGCTATGTTACTTTTTTATCGAATCTTTGCCGGAATTAATCTGATAAGAAATATCTTGACAGTTCCTCCTGGCGCTTGCAAGAAGGCAGGAGCTAAGGCTATGTTACTTTTTTATCGAATCTTTGCCGGAATTAATCTGATAAGAAATATCTTGACAGTTCCTCCTGGCGCTTGCAAGAAGGCAGGAGCTAAGGCTATGTTATTTTTTTATCGAATCTTTGCCGGAATTAATCTGATAAGAAATATCTTGACAATTCCTCCTGGCGCTTGCAAGAAGACCTTGTCCTCAACTCCGTCATTTATCATGTGTATTGAGCGTTCTTAAATCCCTTATGTTAACGCGTTAGTTTGGGAGCTGATTGGGGTAGGACTGGAGATCACTGGTGTTGTAATTCGGTTCATGGGGCGAATCTTCAAGCATTCGCAGCTCGGTTGGGTGCTGGCATCCCCAAACAACTGTAGTTACGATTTGTGATTGACGCAGCCCATTCCCGACATGATCACAAAAACGTGTGTCGGAATATTTAATTCAGATTGTATAATAATCTGAATGCGATGCAAGGAGATTAAGGAATGAAATTGGGAATAGGAAATTTCACATATTACTGTGGTTGTCATTATTTCTTATGGTTCCCTTGGTTTGCAGCAGATGGCGTGGTTGCTGGTACAAAGTTGATCGTAGAAATATTCTTGCCAGGTTTTTTCATTTCGCTCTTAGCGCGACACTTACCGTACTGTTTCATTTCACTATCTTCTGATTCTCCATGGAAAGAGCTTATGAGCTTGGTACATGGTCAATCAATCCCGTTTCCTTCACTCGCGGTAGTGATACGAACAGCATGCGCATGTAAGACGGGGGTAGCTCGCTAGTTGTTGGCTGCCACGAGGGCTGGGCGGGTTTTGGGGGGCTCAGACCCGGGGGAAAAATAATAAAATCGTAGAAAAAGCTGATTTCTTGCGGTCGCTAGTACGGTACTGACGTGAAAAATACATATAAAAAATCTTTGAGGTAGGTTGTATGTCGAGTCAAAATTTGAGCACAATCTCTGCATAACGTTTTGAGTTTTTGAAGTGTATACAAATCAACATCTTTATACATAAAGATTATTGCTGCCAATAAAGATAATAAAAAAATCCTTCTTCTTTGGAACTGGGAGTGAATTTATACAAAACAGAAACTTTTTAAAATAAGTTCCGTTCTACGCCATATTAACGCTCAAAAACTAGATACAAGTGACAAAATAAATAGATTATTTTTAAAAAATTCAAATGCTTTCTTAATTTAAACAGAATTAAACGAACATTAAATTTAAGAATACATGTAGCAGATTAAAGAGTTACAAGAAATAAAAATCTCTAAAATTAAACTCAAATTTTCCACCTCAAAAACTGCAATTCTATTAAGACGTTTAAATCCCCGAGACGTTTGTGAAAGTCCATTAGAAATGTCATACTTAGTTACAACCATTTCCCAATCACATATATAGAGTGATTCATATAAAACATCATTTTCATTTTATGTTTATTTTAAGAAGAAAAATATAAGTAACGTATTATTGTGTCTCACATGAACAGATTATCAGGGAGATTATTTGGTCGCATAAGGTTGTGTTGAAAATGTCTTCCGTCCGCCTGAAGGTACAGCTGAACACTTCGTTCCAAGCTTTTTGCAGTTCGGGAGGAAGAATAAAGACGCGAGGCTATGCATCCCCTGCCACCCATCTTTTTTTCTCTATCATCTTGTTCTTGTTCGTCTATAAAAATTACACACCAGCACACCATCTTGTTGAAAGTACTCTTGACGCAGCTCAATTCCCTCCAATTGCTCAACGAATTCACTGAAAATGCTTCAGTATTCTTCGGTGTTCACTGTATCGTGTAAAAAAATTAGACCCACGATTCTCCCTGCTGATACTGGGCGTCGAATACTGGATCAGCAAATTCTCTCTGTTGACAAATGCGTGACATGTTATCAAAACTCAATGACCTCCTGCATAATTTGATGGGCAAATAATATCTTTTTGCGAATTCCTACTCAAATAATGGACAAATGAAAATCATGATTTTTATATGAAACACTCTACAGAAATAACTGTATGAAGCAACTGTGGCGTAATGTTTATTTTTAAATAAATAAAACCTCTAAACCACAAGTAACATTTATTTAAACCTTATGTACATTTCGATTGCCCAGCAATCATCTTCAGAGGTATTTAAAAAATACAACTCGAGTTGTATTTTTTAAATACCTCTGAAGATGATTGCTGGGCAATCGAAATGTACATAAGGTTTAAATAAACGTTACTTGTGGTTTAGAGGTTTTATTTATTTAAAAATAAACATTACGCCACAGTTGCTTCATACAGTTATAAATATGACTTCTCGGTCAAGAGAGCATAACAGATTCCAAAAATTAAATTTACAAGTTAAATTTATATTAGCGGATATAAAATTTCTTAAAACATGTAAAAAGTAGAACTTAACTCCTAAATTTATTGAAGGAATTAATATAAAAGTTAAAAATTATAGAACAAAGAAAGTTTTACCATTTGCTAAGGAGAAATGGTTGAGTTTAGAAATAAAATACCTTTATGGTAGATTAAATACAGTGGAATTGGAGTTATATAATTTACATTTAAAGTTAGCAAAAGAAAATAAAGAAGATTGGGAGTTGTATTTTTTAAATACCTCTGAAGATGATTGCTGGGCAATCGAAATGTACATAAGGTTTAAATAAATGTTACTTGTGGTTTAGAGGTTTTATTTATTTAAAAATAAACTCTACAGAAATCTCTACAAATCCGTAGCCAGTCCATTTTGTCGCTCTGCAAAAGTTTTATTTTCCAAACATGGGACCATCCGCAAATGATCCTACATCATTTGGATGGCCATTGTTTACTATAGACTCAATTTATACCAAAACGTTTTTAAAGTTATATTTGAATTTCCATATGAGAGAAATTATTAATATACTCATCTTCATTTCTGCTAGGAATATTTCTATATGTTTGTGTACAGTTTTCTGCCATTCCTAACCTTTCAATATTCTCTTCTGTTGTCGCGTTTCGGATTAACTCCATTTTCAAAACTTCAATAGTACTTCTAAGAATATTTCTATTTGTTTGAGTACATTTTTCTGTCACTCCTAACTTTTCAATTATTGTTTGATTGAACGCGTCAACAGAAGAGAATATTGAAAGGTTAGGAATGACAGAAAAACGTACTTTACGAGCTTTAAACAAAACTGGCCAATTTACAGAAATTTCTTTAACCGAAAAAGGTATTACAAAAAACTTTATATTCCCTGTGGGAGTGATTAATCACCAACACCCCACTTCCAGAGTCCAGGGGAGTGAATGTTTGTTAAAAAAATATGAAAGATCGTTTGAAAAATAGCATTGCTCATTTTACATTAAAATCCAAAGATAATAAAAGATATCGGTAAATATAATAAGATAACAGTAATAAAAGTAAATATATAGTCTAGTTACACAACAGTAGGCCAAAACAACCTTCCAAATACTACAATAGAGAGGTTTACTTTAAGGTTTTTCACACATTTCTTCACCATCTCCTGGCAGTAAAATCAAGTACGTGATGTTTTGGGGCTATTCGTATGATTCATTTAATTTCAAATTCGACTCTTTCAATTCATCACATTCCCGGGTCACCACAGACTTTTTTATAACCCTGATATGGAGGGGCTCTAACACCTTAACGAGATGTCGTAATGTCACTTCTAAATCCTGACCAGGGCCTCTTTGCCCCTACCTAATCCTATATTCACAATCCTTTTTTTGTCCTCTGTAGGCGATAAGATACGGGCTGATGGCCTTAAACCTGAATAAATACCACTTGAACAGCTGATTGTCCTTATATTTTCAAGGCTCTCACGAGTATGACCATGTGTTATAAGAGGAAAGCAAAGTGTTAGGGGAGTGAGAGAGCCAGCGGAAACATAAAATAGAAAGTGAAAATAAAAACTAGGAAAGGAAAGCAAAACATCCAAAGACGTTTATTGCTAATAGTAATGCAGAGATTCTTGCAAATTGTCACCAAAAGGCTACAAGAAAATATACTACATCAGAAAAACACTTTCTAATCATATGGTAGACCAATATGAATAACTGCTTAAAGCAACGATTGCTAATTATGATTTTTTGTGGATTGTAAATCTATATATACCTCAAAAAATTAATATACAAACCGAAAATAAATTTTTTTTTTTATACATTCAATCTCTGTATTTTCAGCGCATAGGATATTTATTCCCTTAAGTGCAGACACCTTGCTCAAAATCATACCTGGCAATGAAGAAGCAGCCTTCATTCATTTCTCTATCACTCAGACACACCATGACTTGCGAATCCATGGTTGCCTACTTCAATGGTTATTTAATCGCGCGACTCCATTCACAGCCATAATTCATAAACAGAGGCCACTAAAGTGCGACTAGTTCGGTGGAAAAGGTTCGAAAAGTCATTAAATCGAAAGTACCAGATCCACGGCGCTCTAACAATACAAATGTTAATGGAGCCTGTAGAGCGATCGCCTGCCGGAAGTTTACGGCCGGCTATTCTTTATGTATGTACGCCTAT
>JBAIZL010000004.1:8252449-8267449 GCA_036971475.1 Prosapia bicincta | reverse complement strand
TCTAATATAGGCCTACTGACCTAAATTATATTTAATAATTAGGTTCAATTACTTTGTCCTGTTTACAACAATTTTAAATAAAATTAAAAAATAATAATTATAATAAATTGTAAAATTGAAAAAGGTTAAGTTATGATAATAAATAGGTTATTTTACAGTATTATATTACATGTATGCCTTTTCTATAGGATATTGCAATGTGCATGACTTATTAATGGGAAATTGAACTAGTAAAGGTCATGTAATGTAATTACACGACTTTTTAAAGACTTACTGTTTTTTTTATAAATAAAATTACGTAAAGTTACATTTATGACAAATAATAAATTTTTTTATATTGTTCATTAGCCTATAAAATAATAAATTGTTTAAAATGATTACAAAATTTAAATTTATGATTTTAAAACATTTTTAGCATTCATTGTTTACTTGGTTATTGCATGTATTAGTTCTTGGACGTATCAAGCCTCAGGTAGGAGTGAGATTATAAAAGCGAGCTGGCCTTGGAAGCACTGCCTAAAGAGAAAATTACTAAATCTTGTAACAAGCACATCTTCCACAGTTTGTCGGTTGTGTCTGGTGGCTTCTGTGCGTCCATGTACAAGTGTAGTATGAGAAACTAGGGAAGTGAAAAGAGTTGTGGGAGGTGTAACGTGTGCGTGGAAATCACAGTGTAAAAACAATGAGATTTGCAACAAATCTGAGTGAAGACTTCTTGGGGCTTCTTGACGTTTTTGTAGACTTGAAAATAATTAAATATTTTATTTATATTTTTAATATTATAATATTAAAATATTAATAATATTAAATATTAAAAATGTATTAATAACAAATTTAATAAACACTTCATCTTTACATAAGAATTGTAAAATTTGAAAGTAAAGATTAAGTCAAAATCTCATATGGTAGCAAAGTGTGACCTGATATTATTCCCCACTTTTGACCGTTAGCTCGTTTCTTTTGTCTTCAGCACGTTGACCAAATCCTTTTTTCCACAACACGATGCAAAAACGTGTTTTGTCTTAGTTTTTGTATTTAGTTTTGTAATAAACATTTACAAACACCTTTTACATTTTATTTTAATTGATAAGTTATTATTTCCAGAGTCCATAACTTATCTGTCATGTTCACTTAAAGTGACCAGTCGCCACAATATTAACTCAGTTAAGTCTATTTTGTATAGAGCCCCAAACGCCATTTAGCTCTTGATGTATCAAATTGACCATTGAACTCTCAAGGGTTGACATCTCCAGAGGTATTGTTTGAGGAAACGCAATAAATAGATTTTTGTATGTTTGAAGCGATTTAGTAATGACTGCTCACGGATGTAGCTAATAAAAATACAAAATAACAAAACGTGCATAGCTTTGCATTGGAGAAATATTATTGAATCTCTGCATTTACGTATATTCGGGCACGTAGCACAAATCACCATGTACTCCCGTTTATCCGGATACAAAACGTACACTGCGAGACTGTATGCGGGCCACTTAGACGTAGCTATTGACATTCAGAACACATTACAATCCAGCTGGGCTGGCCTGTACATGACACTTTAAACTACTTAAATCAGTCTGTTGAGCTATGTAATTAAGTGGGTAAGAAAGCAAGCGGTGAGAAGTGGGTCCTGAACCACGCGGAAGTGTAACAATGCGGTGTGGTTATATAATGACGCGTGGGTAGGGCGAACATTTAACGCTTGTTCACACAATTCGATAATTGCTTGGGTCGTAAAAACCGTTTCAAAGTGTGTGTTTTAGTTAGAATGTACGGCGACGAAATTCGGATACTTCGGTTCCTGTAAAACACGGAAATATTTAGTATAAAGTTTTCGATGATAAGAAACTATTTTGAATGTGGGGTGCTACATTTAGCATGGTTACAGAGTGCATAAACCTCTTACCTCTTGAACTAAGTGAGGGAAGAATCTCTGGATTTATTTTCAAGTTTTTACGTGCGTCATAAACACTATAATATATAAATACATTACATTGATGAAAAGATTCAAGTATATTGTTTTATAAATATTACTGTTGATGAAATGTATGCATATTAATCTTTGTATATATGTTAAATACCTTGGCGTCATCCTAGATAAGCGCCTGCCCTTTTCCTCTCAAGCTTCCTCAGCCCTTACCAAGGGCAGAGCTCTCCGTGCTATGCTCTACCCTCTTCTCTGCCGCAGAAGTACCATCCCTCTCAAAATCAAACCCCACATGTACCAAATGCAGCTCTTATCTGGTGGCCCCTTTGACCCAACAATTTTTTATAAATGTTATGCAAGTGTCTGGTTTAAAAACTTTAAAAAGATTTGCAGCGGTTAAGGTCAAATATTGACACAACATGCAACCCGCTTCAAAGATTGCTTTTTTATGTATTTATCGCGCAGTAATATACCTGCAACCGAGAGAAAACAGCTTTTTTAACTGTCAGCTGTTACCAGCAACCGCGCTATCAGTAGCAAGAAAGTATACCAATCCCCAAACATGTTATGTTTGTTCGTGTACGTTTCTAAACTCTAAACGTTCTGCGACGATAGAGCTAAACTTTTGACAAGAACTTAAAACCCGCTTCAAACATTGTTTTTATCAATCTTATGCTTTTGCTACAACACAATCTCTGTTGTTGTGAAAAGAGTTACAACACCTGTGACCTCCAGTCATATATACAATAATGCATTCCCAAAATAATGCGGAAGTATACGGGAAGAGTATAATGGCATAATATACGGTGTTGGGAGGGAGGGGACTTCTTGGACACGCCAGGAGGAACTGGGAAAACATTCAGATTCTGGCAACCATTCGATCAAACAATGATACAGTCTTAGTTCTGTATTGCCTTAGCCTCTGAAGTATTGCAAAGTAAACTTCTATGAAACATAAGCTTTGTTTGTTCCTCATTTCTTAACCATGTATCCACAATGTGCCAAGGCAAAGCCTGGCAAGGTATAGCTAGTAATAAATAAAATTATGCCAGATTCTATATTGTACGAGCTTTATGCCTTTTCTAAAGGAAATGAAGGTGTAAAATGAACATACTAAAAAATTTAACAATTATAAAGCTTGCAGAAAGTTATGTTAAGTTATTATCAAGTTCTTAATAAAATGAATACATATAATATGTGGATTAGCATAGAGTAGCCTTCTTTATGAGGAAATCTATCGTAAATAATAGAGCTACTGTAGATCTGTAAGCAAGGGATTAATGTGTGGTGTTATTTTGAAAAAATAAATCTCAAAATAAGCTAGCAGGCAGATGAATTAATAAGGGCCGAAGTACGGGCAGTTCCTATGACTTTGCGGACGAGAAAGAAATTTCCAAAATCAGGCGCCTGCAAACAGAACAAGACATTTTGTCTGGCCCAGGCAACAAATGGAAGACAAGCCTTGTTTGGCTGAAATAAGAAAAGGAAGAGCATTAGTGGACAAAACAAGGCAAAGAATAACCTAAAATATTGTTATTATAACTAACACAAAACAGAGTAAAAACAACACTTTGAAAACTCAAACGCATTAAAAATACCTTTTCCAATTGAAAATTCAAACATACGAGTACAAACAGAGCTAAAACGTTCTAAACAGAGCAAAAAAAAGTTAAATCATGAAAAATTTATTACGTTGCTAAAAGTTTGCATAAAACCTTTCTACTCAATAATTTCTGATTCGGAGACAATATAAAGTAATTTAATTCTGAAAGATCAATTAAATAGAAACTCGTAATGTGTTTTAAATCTTCAAATATAAGAACTACTTATTGGTCAATTTAGTGGCGAAAACATTACTGATATTACTCAGCAGGTGTGTTTTGCAGTTATATTTTTGCCAAATAAATAAGTGTAGGACATACTCTTTAAATAATATAATTATAATGATTTGAATAAAAAACAAAGCTCTTTTACATTTTAAACAGCATTTACATCCCCCCCCCCTTTGGAAGATAGTACAGGCTCCAGTGTTGCTATAACGTTCTTCACTGAAATGGCTGGAGGATCCTGAGCCTACTGATGACTCCATAGTGGCAGATGCGTTGAAAATCATCCGGTTTAAGTTGTCCTAGTGCCAGCTTGCCACATTTGCTCTTCTATGTCAAACACGAGTGTCATATAATTCGACCAATTTTTAGTGATTTCTATTAATAAGATTAAAAAATCATTCTTTTTGTCCTATTATTCAACCGTATTAAATGTTTGAAACTGTCGCATAACGGTGAAGATTTGTCGATACTGCGATGAGCCTTCAGGACTTCAGGACAGACATATTCCTCCAGATTGGCTGACAGTCACTCAGAAGAGGAGGGAGTTGGGGGCCCCCGTGGTTACCCAGCGAGAGTGGCTGCGGGTAGGAATATGGGCACAGGGCTTCTCTGTACAGTGCTAGAACTGTAGATATATGGCTGGGCTGACTGGCCTTGAGCTCTTCTTACTACCCAGACTCCTGGCTCTTAATAAAGTACTACATCAAGCCAGCAGAAGTTTCCTACGACTTGTGGCGTCTAACATCACAAGGAGGAAGGCCAGGCAGAGTGCGGCCTCCAAAACCAGCGCGGCTAAAGCGGCAGTAACTTTCCGCGAACCGATGAATATAGGCTATCCGTTATCACATCTGAATTACGCAATGCCCACTTCGGAGTTAACTTGTTTGAAAATCTTCCATAAAGCAATAAACATCGAAAAATTTGCATACTGATTAAGTTGTCGCCATTAGAGGAAGGTAAAATATGTGGAATTTTGTGATTAAGCCCAATCAAAGTGGAATTCAAATAAATATAAACAAAACGTTTTTAAAATCAATTCTTAACTTAGGTCAATAAATACAATTGCTATTATAGTTACTTTTAATTAAATAATTACAATTAAGAATAATCAAGTAACATAACCTATGCGTTAAAACAGCTGATCTACCACATAACCTATAGCATTATATCAGCTGTTTTACTAAATCATGTTATCACTTATTTTAAGCCAATTGGACGAAATCACTATATTGCATACCTTGCCCCTTTTGTCAAACACTTTCTCCCACATAAAACTAAAACTTGACAGTTCTTAAGAACTCATGACACTACGTTGGCCTACTTCTTGAAGTCCTCGCTCAGGCGATGTCATAATTTCTACAATTCCGGGGCACATCATTTCCTTTTCTAAGTTCTATATAATTCCATCTCTTTATTTTTTTACCAGTCTTCGAAAAAGGGCAAGTAACGAGTAAATACTCCTTCATGACCCCGATAGAGAGTAGGTCCCATCCAGGTACACGTGATAACAGGGAACGTTCCCTACTATCACAATCCTGCCTATAATCACAATCCTTTCCCATCCAAGGCAATAATTGTCATAATGGGTGATCGCTTTAAAACTGCAAAAAAAGAATCTATCGCTGGGCATTCTCATTGAAGGCAATTCATGACACTTCTGCATTATGTTCTTTAAAAAAAATTATTTTTTTAGATTTAACCACCTCCTACAGAGACGATCTAGGGGGAGGTCATACAAAACCCCTATCTTAAGTCCCTAAGAGTAAAGAGGTTTTACAAGTTCTGTACAACCACTCGAAGGATGTGTGGGCGTGGCAGTCATGTCCTGTCGGTTCAAGTATAGATGTGAGATGTGGTGACAAGGACATTGGAAGTAATTAATTGTGAATTTGAGTAGAATATAAAAGTGTTTATAAAGAAAACACAATACATGTTTGCAACTCGTGGAAAAAGAGCTAGCTAAACGCTCTGAAGACAAAAAAACAAACTAACCGTCGGATATGGGAACCTGCAACCGGCTCTATGTAACTCAAAACACTTCGGTAAGAATGGAATTAGCGAAGTAAAAGTAGCTAGCAAAGCGTGCAGAACAATCTAAATGCAACTAGACACCCTATCGCCTTGGCTGCGTAAATGGAGAACAGCGGTCAACGCGAGCAAGTCAGAAGCAATATGCATCACTAGAAAATACCGGCGGCAGACCGGAGCCATCACTCTTGAGGGGGGGGGGTCTATTGCATGGAGGACCTCAGTCAAGTACCTTGGCGTCATCCACAACAAGCGCCTTTCCTTCTCACCCCCCGTTAACTCCGTCATATCCAAAGGGATAGCTATCCGCTTTAAGCTATTCCTCCTCCTGTCCCACCAGAATCCTCATCTTTAAAAGTCAAATACCTCATCCACCCCATGCTTATCCGTCCTGCCATCACCTACTCCGCACGGCTCTGGTGGCCACTCTGCACCAAAACCTCTCAGCAACGTTTCGAAGCCTTCCAGGCACGATCGCTGAGGTTCAACCTCTCCTCTCTTTCTCTCCAACTCCTATATCTGTCAATCACTTCAAGCTCCTACCCTGCCCGACTTCACGCTTCCCTTTCTGCAAAACTCTTCTTCATAGCCGAAATCTCCAAACACCCTCACATCCTGAACATCATTGATATGTCTGGAACCCCTCTCATCTTCCGTCCAGTCCCAAAACCCTACTGGACCCCCATAACACTATTTTTCAGACCCTTCCTATTTCTTCTTTCAGTCCATTCTTCTAAGCTATTATTGCGCATTACTACACTCTTATGTCATAACATCCGTACTACACACATGTTTTCAACATTCAAAAAAAATAATAAAAAGTCAGTCAGCCAGTCCCAAACTTAATAAATAAACGTTGTCCCCCAGCGTTAAAACCGAATCCGTCTCACCCAATAAAACGTCCTGCCGTGCAGAAACCCCTCCTCAGATCCAGCCGTAACCAAAAAGTACTGGTCCCATATTCCTACCGCAGTCAGTGTCGCGCGACAGACGCTGTAAAGCTCGGGGGCCACCAAACCCCCTCCTTCTCTTGACAGACATACTGAAGTAGCTAGAAATTTTAGAAAGTAAGTAACTAGTTATAAGTAACTAGAAATAGTTATAAGTATTACAAAGTCCGTGTCTAGACCTGGTTCCCAAAGAAGAAGGGCCTGGTCACTTCCTATAAGCGCAAACTTTGCGTTTTTATTAGCGCATAGTACGTTATCTGATGAACCAACTCGTGCAATGAACCATCGTGTATCTGTACTTGTTTACGCCGTAATAAATTACTTTGCGGCAGACATAAATAGGTGGGGAAATTATAAATCGTAATAAAAAATAACTTAACCTGCCAAAAATCTTATCTCATGAAGTGTTGCTCACTGAATACGTGCTTAAGGGTAAATCAAGCCATACGATAGCAGGTCGGGATATTGCGCCGTTAACCCCTGACCTGTAGGTTTCGGTAGAGTCGTAAACCCTCCAGCGGACGACTCTATTGTGAAGACGTTTGCCTTGACTAGTTATGCAACGTGCGTCAACCGACGACCGGCGCTAGGTCGTCCACATGCCTCAGGTAATAAATAGACTTTCTATTTCAAAGCAGGACGGTAGAAAGCCGACCGATTGTAGGACTGTTTACATTGGACAGCTTGCATAACAATTGGAGCAAACTAACCTAACCTAATCTATTGTCTTCTCGCTAACAGCGTAAACACAAGAATTTCATTTGTGCTGTAACGAGCAGAATTGCAACAGAACACGGCCTATAGGATTATAACGTAAACAATACTTGTATTCAATAGAATATTTTTTTAAATGAACGTGCTGTAATAAATTAAAATGATAATTTAATACATAGCCATTTCATTAGCTTAAAATGAAGACACATCCTGTATAATTTAACATTATAAACTAAATATGTAAATAAATATACTTTGAAAAGGTATTTAGAACATATACTATATGTAGTATAGAATGGTGTGTGTGTGTGTGTGTGTGTGTGTGTGTGTGTGTGTGTGTGTGTGTGTGTGTGTGTGTGAGTGTGTGTGTGTGAGTGTGTGTGTGTGTGTGTGTGTGTGTGTGTGTGTGTGTGTGTGTGTGTGTGTGTGTGTGTGTGTGTGTGTGTGTGTGTGTGTGTGTGTGTGTGTGTGTGTGTGTGTGTGTGTGTGTGTGTGTGTGTGTGTGTGTGAGTGAGTTTGTGTCAGTGTGAGTTTGTGTCTGTGTGATTATGTGTGTGTGTGTGTGTTTGTGTAAACACGTACATTCATTTGTTAATGTTTTTAAAACAAGTTTTTAAAAAACATGTTTTTTAAACTAAGGCAGATATTTTTATTTATTTTTACATAATTTTACAAGTTAAGCCCTGTTTAAAGAGTTGTCAGTGGGACTGGTCTACAGTAGTGAATACCTCATTTGCAGAATGCACTTAATAGAGGTTGTAATAGAATGTACCGTAGTTATTAATGAAAGAATGAAGCTAAATAAAAACTTTATTTGATGTTGGAAATCTCACTAAATAAATTTGTTCTATAAATTAAATTGAAATCAGTTCTTAAAATATGTCAGACGCCTGAGGAAGTTGTCGTTTAAAACGTTGGAATAAAATACGTAACTCATTATTTAATTGGTTATAGTAAAATTTATGGAAATAAAAACAGATTAATATACCTATCCATATATATATATATAATTTCTTAATCCGAATTTTAAGAGAAAATTTGTGGAAGCATGGAAAGTCGTGCAAAGCTCGGAGATGGCTTGAATTAAAAATATTGAGACGATGGAGCGGAAATACTGTATAGGGTTTTGAGGAACTTAAAGTAACCAAAAATCTCCACAAGAAATACATATCAATAAAAAACGACTGAGTATGATTTTCAAATATTTCAGCGGAGAAACAGCTGTACAAATATAATATTGAAAACAGCTGAGTACAAATATTTTAACTGTATTAATGGTTAATTTAGAAATAAGAACTTGGGATCAGGTTTAGTTAATGGAGTACGTCTTATCGTACTAGATATGTTTGACAAGTGTATTAAATTAAAAATATTCACTGGTTCTGGAAAAGGAAACATCATATTTTTAGCGATAATTAAATTAATATCAACAGATCCTAACATACCATTTCAAACGAAAAGGAACCGATTTCCTTTAAGACTTACAGTCTTTAATAATTATAGGTAAGGCTTCAATCGACCAAACCTGTCTTTACACATGCTCAACTTTATGTTACACCAAGTTGAGTAAAATCTCAAGATGGATTAAAGATGCATATTGATAATACGATTGGTCAAAAAAAAAAAATCAAATTGAAAAAGCATTCACAAAAAATATATTTTTTGAGGAAATGTTTTTATGAAAATTTTGAATTATATTAAATTAATTAATATAATAAAATAAAATTACTATACAAAAGTTCAAAATTTGTTTCATTATGAATAGCGGCATTTGCCCCTACACGCCCCTAGTTAAATAATAAACCTATTACTTG
The DNA here is from genome assembly GCA_036971475.1 of Prosapia bicincta. NCBI lineage: Eukaryota > Metazoa > Arthropoda > Insecta > Hemiptera > Cercopidae > Prosapia > Prosapia bicincta. The sequence goes on along the minus strand of JBAIZL010000004.1, from coordinate 8,258,190 downwards.
TTAACATTTTAAATTAATAATTTACAATAATTAAAGTTACATAATCTACGTGTTAAAACAGCTGTTATACAACACAACCTACAACATAAAATCAGCTGATGTAAGAAACCATATGTCATCACTTAATTTAAGCTAACATAGGAAGGGCGTGGTAACAATCGAAGACTTTTCTCTATGCAGAACACGCAGTTTTCTATTACAAATATTTGTTTCAAAAACATTTACGGAAAGGTACAAAATGCTTAACATTAAAGTTCTACTAAGGCCTAGAAAGATTCCTGGGAAATATTACTTTACAATACAGAAAACCAGCGCGACAAGCAATGTAAGGAAACGCACAAACCATCTTACTAAAGCCAACGTAGAGTTATCACTGGGGTTAAGCCAATGTGATTAGCTGCCAACCACCAGAGCGTGCAGCACAGTGACTTGATTCTTATACAAACCTGATTCTCGCCTTGTGGTGCAATTTACAAGTGAGTACACTTCGAATAGCCAATACCGGGCGATCACCGGCGAGTGTTTCGCAACAGCGATCTCCTCGGTTTCATCAGATGTCCGTCTGTCCGACTGACCTCATTCACGACTTCGATGCAATCGAATCGCTTCCACTATACAACTCGATTAATCACGTAAGTGTACTATATTAATAGCCTCCATTCAGGAATAGGCTATTGTAATGTGTAGGTTAGGTTTTATAACGGAGAGCACAGGAGCATGCCTGTGAATCGTACTTAAGAAAGATAGGTAATAGACAATATTACAGATATAATGTAACACTTTCCAAGGGTTGCATATTCTCTGGTAGTTTAACTGTTTGGACTCATACGCAGGGAGTCCAACCATAATAAAGAATTATGTAGAATATATATAGGACTAAGTAGAGACAAGCTCCATTCAGGAATAGGCTATTGTAATGTGTAGGTTAGGTTTTATAACGGAGAGCACAGGAGCATGCCTGTGAATCGTACTTAAGAAAGATAGGTAATAGACAATATTACAGATATAATGTAACACTTTCCAAGGGTTGCATATTCTCTGGTAGTTTAACTGTTTGGACTCATACGCAGGGAGAAATAAAGAATTATGTAGAATATATATAGGACTAAGTAGAGACAAGCTCCATTCAGGAATAGGCTATTGTAATATGTAATATAAACTTAATAGTACGTTTCAAATATCACACCCCAGAATCAAAAAATTTATCAAATGTTTGGAGAGCGAATATTAAAACTTAGCGTGCTTGTTTATGACACTACAGTTAAACTTGGAGGGAAAACAAAGAAAGCTGAAGTATAAGCAATCTACAGTGCATACAGCTATTGAAAAAAAAAATGAAGAAAACGATAAAATAAAAGCTTGTCTCCGTACTCTTTCCTACCTTCAAAAGGCGTAACACTATAAAACGTTATAAAAAATTATAAAATATAAATATTAAAAAAAATCATTGAAGAAGCTTTCTTAAGGTTGATTTTAAGCACGCCTAAATGATAGAATTGATTTATTATCATTTAGCCAGTCTAAACGCTGGTTAAAGAGTGATTGAAATTAGAAAACATAAATATAAAAAAGTATAGTGCGTGAGGTTTAACGGTGTCCCTCATTCTGTTCTAGCATTTGACTACTAGCCCAACTGAAAACATTATAAAAAACATTTATCGTCTCTTTCGTAATCGCATCTCTTTCTTTGCAGTAGCAGAGCAACACATTTAAAGATCATGTCTACATCATACTATTACAGTATTATCATTTAGTCAATTAGAGCTGTTTACACTTTAAACACCACTCTGATGTTTTCTGAAGTGTTGGGTTTTGACCCCGCACTGCAGCCCAGTCCAGCCTAGCGATCTCAAGGTCAGAGACACGGTTAAACCTCACGCACTGTATAACAGTTCAAACTCTCTTAAGAACAGTGTGGATTATCCAGGGCAGGTTTTAATTATGTGATGGTCGCTTATTTCGCTTGTCGCTCATTTCAATAAACAGTAAAACTCAAGGGGCAGGTACAAAACAATGGTTTTTTTAGTTGGTTGCTTTTTTCGCAACACCCGAAGTGCGTCTAGACCCTGGAAATTAACATATGTGTAAATGTTTACCTCATTTATCTGAAACATAAGTATAACTGTGTATCCAGGGAAACATAACACATTTGCTTCTAGACGTTAAAAGTACATTGAGCACCTTTTCAAACATTTAGTTGTTAAATAGTAAGGGTCAATTTAACTCTTGTCTTAAACCGACCTAACCTAACATAGACTAACCTAACCTAACATAGACTAACCTAACCTAACAAAGACTAACCTAACTTAACATAGACTAACCTAACCTAACATAGACTAACCTAACCTAACATAGACTAACCTAACCTAACATAGACTAACCTAACCTAACATAGACTAACCTAACCTAACCTAACATAGACTAACCTAACCTAACATAGACTAACCTAACCTAACCTAACATAGACTAACCTAACCTAACAAAGACTAACCTAACTTAACATAGACTAACCTAACCTAACATAGACTAACCTAACCTAACATAGACTAACCTAACCTAACATAGACTAACCTAACCTAACATAGACTAACCTAACCTAACCTAACATAGACTAACCTAACCTAACATAAACTAACCTAACCTAACATAGACTAACCTAACCTAACATAGACTAACCTAACCTAACATAGACTAACCTAACCTAACATAGACTAACCTAACCTAACATAGACTAACCTAACCTAACATAGAATACACTAACCTAACATAATATAATTTAACGTCATTTAACCAACCTTATTTTTAAGCTAATTTTCTTCTATAATTTTGATAAATTAGATATTTACAGTTATTTTCCGCTTTTTACAGTTTGATTTTAAAACGTTCAATGTTTTTTTTGTGTCTCTATTTGTTTGTATTTCTCTCAGCTGCTTTATTTGCTTCAGTTTCGTTTTTACTCTGAAATCTAGTTGGTGTACATTGCATAATGTCTGAGGTACTGAGTCGCATATGGTTAGAGACCGATCCAAGAGTGTCGATTTCCCCCTTTGGGAGCCACCCAAATATTCACTATGTGTCTAGAAGTTGGCTGCCGGTGACACAGAATCCCCCCATTACATCTTATGTGTGTAGCTAGTTTACTCAAGCACTAATTGGACTCTTTCCACTGTAAAACTAACAACAATCAGAACTTCCTCAAAACTAAAACTTTGTAATTTATTTAGTCTTTGGTGAGGAAAAACATACTTAATATGAGTTATTTTGTTAAAATATTTAAAGCTAAAAGCTTTATGTAATTTACAAAAACTATACAGAAATATTTTAAAATGTTTTTAACAATTTTTTGAAGTTCAATATTCTATCTACATAACAATGTTTTTGTAATTTTTATACATGGTGTTATAAGTACTACCTTATTGTAGCCGTATCTAAATATTGGTGGATAAAATTTTCAAAACTTAAATAGTTTATAACATTTTATTGTTTTTATGAAGTTAGGGAACAAATGTAGAAAAATGTAAAAAAAGGTACGGTCCACAAACAGATCGTAATACACGTTTTCACTAACTTAAACAAGGAAAAAACTATTAAAACAACTAAAAAATAATTAATTTACATTTATAAAAATCCACGAATGAAAGACAGCATTAAGAAACACATAGTGAGATATTGTCAGTGACATTATGCAAAAACACAGATGTAAACAGAAATCCCTTGCTAGACACAGTACATCTGTGCCAAGGCTTACTTGATCACTTTGATTTAACATTAGGCTCTATATCAAATACAATTCATTATCAGTGTCGTATTCAATGATTTTTCTTCAACTCAATGGTCATAACAACAACAAAAACACACACACACACTCACACGCGCGCGCGCACACACACACACACACACACACACACACACACACACATATATATATTTAGCTTTGCAACACTGTTTTCTTGTATTCACTTATCACTTTCACTATGTGTACTTAAACAAGAATCTTACTTGGTATTTTTGCGAGTTAACTTTCAAAGATTGGTAGTAACTCCATCATCAAGCATCACTGACCGGGGGTTGTAGTAGACCGGTTGAAGTTAACCCCCGGTCAGTGATGCTTGATGATGGAGATATTACCAATCTTTGAAAGTTAACTCGCATAAATATCAAGTTAGATTCTTGTTTAAGAGCATAAAGTGTAAGTGATATATATATATATATATATATATATATATATATATATATATATATATATATATATATATATATATTAATGATATAGATGTGAACTATTTTTCTCGCATACTATGCAACTTATAAAAGAATAGCCATCATAACAATATTAAACTACAAACGCCGATTTTATCTTCTAATTGCAAAGTACACACGCACTAGTGAGCCGATGACATTGGCCGGTGGCAAGGACGGTGTGTAACTAGCTACGCCGATTTAATCGGCCGTGGCACTCAGATGGTTAATTTACAGTAGCGAACTGGATTCCTGGCGTCGTTCTATTCCAGGGTCGCACGATCCCAACACATATACAGTAGATACAATAAGGGAGGGCTAGGTTAGACGACAGTATGTTCAAACCTAGGCATGGTCATGGGTTCAAGCCTCATCACTGGCTTTTGTTTAATGCAGTTGTTTATTATTCACACGGTACAATGACCCACTTCATACGCACTGTGTTCCGGGTCTATCATAAATATGGAGCCAATTATATAAGGCGCCAGATGCAATCTGCACAGGAGGTAGCCTTCATTGCATAAGGCACTGATTGCGCCCCGCGGTGCTAAATAATTACCCGGTTAACGGTTGTACCAAGCAATCAACAGATAATAATTAACCGCGGGTCAGATGTCGCTGTTTCAAGTAAACACAGTGTCTTGGAAACGCAAGTGTTGCTGCGTTAGATGTAACCAGTACACCTGCCAGTAAAATGAAAAGAGCGCTTCCTCATCGGGTTTGCCAGAGAAAAGAAGTCAAATAATCTTACCATTTGGGAAATGTAAATACGTTGGAAACTTTGATAACTTGTTGCAATTGTTTCAAAATAAATTAACTTTACAACTATGTTGGAACGAGGTTCAGTGATATATAAAACTCACTTTTAGAGCGGTTAATCTCTATGGATGATTCATTCTTGTTTACAAGTCTCCAACCACGGCACCGATATCTCTATGTTTCTTCATACATATATCTCGCCGTTTCTTCGAGAGAAGGAATCACAACAGATCTTCTAGATACGCTCTCCTTTCCTTTAGCAACCCTACCTTCCGCACCACTGTAGAACCTTACCATCGCTCTTTTCACTCTCTAAGAGCAAGTGTTCAGTCTAGTCCTCGCCTTCATAGTACACCGTACAAACAGTTGATATCTAATCAATACTGTGAGGCACTATAACTACATCACGAGTGTTCATATAATTGTAGGCCTACTAAGTTTAAAAGATTAGCTATGGTTATCTTATATGTCTGATTAAACAACCTCCAACAATCTACATCCATTTTAATCTTTTAATAAATTCCTTATAACAGGATTATTATATATATTACATTCTCCTGATAAGCCTATATTGGCTATCTTGTACAAATTTTTAATCGTTAATAAAGTACATTTTTATTCATCCAATCAAGTTCATATATATTTTTTTAACCTATAATGAATGACAAATGTTGTTAATGCAGTTTTTTCAAATATTTATTTAACAATTAAATTTTAAAATTTTGAGGGTTTAGATCGGATTC
>JBAIZL010000004.1:8227449-8249949 GCA_036971475.1 Prosapia bicincta | reverse complement strand
CACACACACACACACACACACACACACACACACACACACACACACACACACACACACACACACACACACACACACACACACACACACACACACACACACACACACACACACACACACACACACACACACACACACACACACACACACACACACACACACACACACACACACACACACACACACACACACACACACACACACACACACACACACACACACACACACACACACACACACACACACACACACACACACACACACACACACACACACACACACACACACACACACACACACACACACACACACACACACACACACACACACACACACACACACACACACACACACACACACACACACACACACACACACACACACACACACACACACACACACACACACACACACACACACACACACACACACACACACACACACACACACACACACACACACACACACACACACACACACACACACACACACACACACACACACACACACACACACACACACACACACACACACACACACACACACACACACACACACACACACACACACACACACACACACACACACACACACACACACACACACACACACACACACACACACACACACACACACACACACACACACACACACACACACACACACACACACACACACACACACACACACACACACACACACACACACACACACACACACACACACACACACACACACACACACACACACACACACACACACACACACACACACACACACACACACACACACACACACACCACACATACATATATATATATATATCACACATATATATATATATATATAAATTACCTTAACATACCTGTTATTGGAAAAGTAGATGAAGTAGAGAAATTTGCCCTAAGCATCCTAGACAAATGTTGTAAATAAATTCGTAGTAAGGTAGTAAATCTTTGTAACAAAAAAATTACCTCCGGAAGTGACTTACTTCCATGACAATTTACACACTTTTCCCACATCTTTAACAATAGCTAGCAATTTGACACGGTAAATTTCCTTTATTAATGTTTTTTTTTTTATTTCGTACCAACATAACAACGACAAATTAGTACTGGCAATTTCCACCTCAAATACTCGCGTGTCACGATATACTGAATGTTGTTGTGATAAGAAAAATACACCTAATAGATCAATTCCACATTATGTTTGAAGTACAAATGTTCGGGTCGAGTTTTTAAATATTTAAAGTTTAACAAATTATTCACGGCACATTTCGTCACTCTCCGTTTGCCAGACAATAAATGAATGAAAGTTACCAACGCGAAAAAAACGTGAAAGTATCGAAAACCTAACCTATAATAGGATAAAATACTTAGGGAGTCCTACAAACGGATTCTATACGGTCCCAGTTCTTGTAGACAACGAGTGTGCCATTGGGAGCTCGTCTAATTCACTCCTTATATTCTTTCATACATTTGATACTCCAGTTGAAACTGGAGAATTTTTCCTCGTACATCTAATACGTCTTATGGCTCAAGCAATCCTTTCTAACAGACTATCGCAGCCCTAATGCCCTCCCAGGACCACTCTTGTAGGATGACTTCACTTATATTCACTTGTCTTCTTATTTTTCTATTTCCGTTATTTCCTTCTAAACCTTTGACCTCTTAAATTTTTTTAAATGCTTGTACCGCCTCTCGTACATTCTAGGCGCTCTGTCTATGTATTACTGACATGAGTCTGCTGAGTACAAGGATATACGGTTTACTCCACGTAAGCGACTTTGTCCAAGTACCCTATTCTGCTTTACAAACCAGCATTATGTACGTCCTACCTAATTCCTTCTTTATGCTCTTCTTTCAAGGGTGTGTAAGGGGTAGTAGCTTTTTTATACTCCAGATAGAGCGTCGGTCAACTCGACCTTGCATGCTTGATGCTATAACCTCCCCTTTTTATTCTCTATCAGGCGGTCGTATGTCCTCCCCCTTAATCGTACTTTACCAACAACCCTTAATATTCTTCGTAGGTAATTTAAGTCAAGCAACAGTAAAAATCCACCATTTTCTTGGTGAGTATAGAGAGTAGAAAACGTTTATCACTCTGGACTTACTTACTTCTGCGTATCTGGTCATCTTATCCTTAAACGACTCCCGTAGAGAAGATCTACTCTGGTTAGCAACCCGAACACGTGACGCCCAATATTCCCCTCACATCCTCATATCCCCACCTTAACCCTATTTTACTAATAACCCTTTCTATCCTTCGTAGTGTATATATATATATATAAGTAGAGACGGGGTGCCTTTATCCCCCCAATGAGAGAGCAGTATTTGTTACCCCCACCACCAGCTAAGCCCCGCCCCTAGAGGTTGATTGGTGTCCTGGATCGGGAGGGCCATTTTGTTTTGGTGTAAGCCCCGCGGGCCATTTTGTTCTGGTGACGTAATTGTTTGAAGATGAAAAAATATAAATGCGTATTGGGGAATGGAACCGTGGACGTTCGGTTTGCTGGCGTGTGACGCTAGCGACTGAGCTACGATGTAGTCAGTTGTGTGTTGTGGTTAGATGTTGGTAGAAGTATGTCGTGAGTGTTGGATGTTGGTTTGGTTGTATGAAATAAGAGTAAAACGTGTATTTGTATAAGAATAAATATTTTTATTGTGTTAAGAATAAAATTATAAATTCAGGATTATACATAAAATATAAATCTGGGAATTGACAGAATTTAGAGGGGAGACTTGATTAACTATGATATTTTTCACAATCATTCCATGTTCAGAAATAGTCGGCAGCGTCTGTCTGCGGGTTTCCGGCATATGGGGCACCTCTGCACCCTTTCCGCACACTCCCTGCAATAGACGTGACCGCAGGGTATGATGGCAGTGCATGGTGGTCGTTCTAAGCAGACAGTGCAGTCTGCTATACGGTAGCCACTGTTTCCTACAATCTGCTCTTCTGATGTTCTCTGTTTCAACATACAAAACAAAGAAGATAATTTTCTTGTAAATGAATAGCATAAATATCAGGTTTTACAAATTGTAACACTTACGACTACGCCTGAAGGGATTCGATCGGCCATTATCGCCGCCGCTTCAGCGACAGCCACTCTTCTTCGGCCCTCTTCGAGTAGCTTATGTAGATCGCTCATCATTATCCGCCATACGCCGACCGCATAGAAATTTTCCTCGTATCCATCTCTTTGAAACGCTGCCTCTAAGTCCGCTACGAGTCTTTTTAGTATCTGCAGTGCATCAGCCGATACTCTACGAGCTGCAGTTGCCCGTGCGTTTCCCACAGCCGTCTAAGAAAATTAATTAGAAATGAAATTCAATTATAATCCTCTGATATTACTGCTATTATCATCGTACAATAAAACTTACTGAATATTGAGGAGGATACCGTGTCCTACTTCCTAAGCAAAGGAAACAGTCGATACGGGAATGCTCGAGTCCTTGTATGTGCTTTAGTTCCTCATCTAGTTCCCCCGAATAAGAAGCTCGATCTCTGAGTCTATTTACAACGTGATCTAATATTGCAGCCTATAAAATACAATGTATTAGTAATGAGCAAATAATAATATAACAGTAATAATTTATTAAGAAAACAATAATCACCGGCGTTGGGTGGTCGGTGTTGCTACGATCAGTCAACGGCCCTCTGGTTCTAGAAGGTGTGTTTGTTCCCTGAAAGAAAAAAACGCTTATTAGATGAAACTGTTAATAATCTAAATTGTTTGGAAACGGTAAAGGCAGTTCATTAATAATCACCGATGTTGGGTGGGCGGTGTTGCTACGATCAGTCAAAGGTACTCTAGGAGGAGTCGTAATGTTTGTTTCCTGAAAGAAAAAAGCTTATTAGATATGAAAATGAAACTGTTAATAATCTAAATTATTTATAATTACCTGTGACGTAGTAGGAGTCTCCTCGCTATGATCAACTATCGATTGGCGTCTATAGTACGGTGTCCATGTAACCCCATGTAATATTGATGGGCTACGTCTGTTACGATCGATTTCGTTAGCATGATTATCTAATTCTTCCCAAATGCCCGTTTCATCGTAGCTAGAATCATCGTTGTTTGTTGTGTCATTAGACTGAAAACCAATGAAAAATTGCAATAACGAAACATAAAAACCTTAACAAAAAAAAGAACACACTATTTCATACTCACCTCTGATTGATTACGTCTATCGGTCATCGTGTTTCTGAAATAAATCGATAATTTTTGAAATAAATTAAGTATTTGTTTAAAAAGAGTATTCGTTAATCAAGTCAGCTCCCCCCGTGGGATGAACTCTAATAGTTCGTCCCAGTGAAAACAGCTCCAGCCACGCTGTAATCAGTGGTGACCACTCCATTAAAATATGTCACCCCCTTGAAAATAAATACGATTTACGGCCGTATTTCCATTATCACCGTCTTACCGACATGACGTGTAATGACAAATTTGCATTTCTCCAACTCCGGAAGATCGGAATCTTTTACTATAGCGGTATACCGTTTCGGAAAAAAAGTAGTCTTTTTTGTATCGTCGTCATCAAAGTCAACCTGAATCGACGAGCCATGAACGGTTGTTACGAGTTTCGCACAGATAATGCCGTATTCTTTATTTAACGCCAACGACTTTAACGACACCAAAATTCGCTCGTAAACCGGAACCGCATTGAACCGGTTAACTGTCGAATTTTTGGAGAGCTGACTTGCAGTATTCATAATTAAGATAAAACACACACACAACGCACCTAACTGCAAAGCGCTGAAGACTGATGCTCTCTGTATGTTGGTACCGGCTTATATACTGTGCAACTCCCCACGCGTCCTTTGTGTAGTTCCCATGACGTAGTTGCCCAAAGCGGCTGTGTCACGCAACGGAAAGTTTAGAAATCATTGACCTTTTCCCACACTCGAGGTTGTGCCGTGTGAAATCGTTGAACTTTCACTCCCACTCGCGGCCGTGCAGTGAAAGGATTAGAAATCGCTGACCTACTTTCACTCCTACTCGCGGTCGTGCAGTGAAAGGATTAGAAATCGCTGGCCTATGTCTCCCACTCTAAACAGGTTCCTATATAAACCCGTATATTACAGGTAGGACAGTATACTCCGGTCTCATTCAGACTGCAAAGAGGTAAGTGTGATTGTTATTCTATCTCTGTTTCTAATAAACAGTTAGCTATATAACAGTTAGCACAGTATACTCGGTTCTCATTCTGACTGCAAAGAGGTAAGTGTGATTGTTATCCTATCTCTGTTTCTAATTTGACTTCTTAAAATAAAACCTATATTATGGCCGTGTATATTTTTTCTAATGTGCAAACCTATGTAAAGAAATTCCGTTTATACGGGAATAAAATTGTTTTTAAATTCAATACACCCCCTGAAGGTGTAGGAGAGATTGAATGGGTTAGACAGGGACTTCAAGAGTTGGTTGAATCTGTGACTAGGGGTACAACAGACGAAGATCGACTTGGTTTTACTATGACTAGCATAAACTTTAAGAATCGTACACCTGGGTACGTAGCCTTCAGACCTGCTTCGGAAATAACGTCAGACACGCTTTGGAGCGTTTTTGGCGGAATAGTCCAGAGTAACGCTGAGGGATTTATGTCAGGTGATACCTTCCAGGTATCGTGTACCAAGGTTAGAGTACCTGTAGGCCGGGGTCGACGTAGGCGTGGGATTTACAATAACTTTGACGAAGAGTGTCACAGCAGAACGGGAATCGTTGTAATTAAAAATAAAGATGCTTTGTGCTTGCCTTGTGCTCTTGTGGTTGGCATTGCTCGGGCGCAAAATGACAAAGAATATAAAGCTATAATACAGAACAAAGGTAAACGTCAGACCGTTAGGGCACAGCAACTAATGGCTGACGCTAATGTAGAAATTACCGAGTCAGGTGCCGGTGTGAATGAGTTACAAGCGTTTCAAAATCATTTGACAGAATATAAAATCACGGTGTACAGTTACGGTAGTAGAGGTAGGCATGTGTTATTTGAAGGTAATGTGAACAATCCCAAGTATAAAATAAATTTGCTATTTCACAAGTCCCATTTTAATGTGATTACCAGTTTAACTGGCGCGTTTGCGTGTCAATTCTACTGTGAAGCATGTCGAACACCGTACAACACTTTAGGCAAACACAGATGTTCAGCTATCTGTTATTCTTGTAAACGGTCTCCGCCGTGTGTGCTAGACGACAACGGAGGTATTCAATGCGGTGACTGTAACCGTCACTTTATGAACCAGCAATGTTACAACACACATTCCGTAAGCGTTTGCAAGTATATTAGAAAATGTTTAATGTGTGAGAAGGTAATATTTACTCTAGATCGTAAAACCACACATCAGTGTGGAGAGGTTTATTGTAAAATGTGCTTAGAGTACAAACCGGCTAACCATCGTTGTTACATGAAAATCAATACCCAAACGCCTCAAGTTAAAGATTTCGTGTTTCTTTTTTTCGATCTGGAAACGCGTCAAGACGAAGTCCTTGATAGCGCTCACGTTCACAGGGTAAATTTATGCATTTCTCAACAGTACTGTTGGAAATGCATAAATGGCGAACGCTGTCGTAATTGTACGCCACGAACTCGTGTTTTTAAAGAGAGTCCAGTTGACGGGTTCATAGCCTACATAATGGATGTGCGTAAAACGTTTAAAAAGGTGTGCGTTATCGCTCATAATGGACAGGCATTTGATTTTCAATTCCTTTTGAAATACGTTCTGGAAGAAACTCAGTTTACACCTGAATTAATAATGCGTGGAACTAGGATTATTTTGATGGAGATCGATAACGTAAAGTTTATCGATTCTCTAAACTATATGCCAATGGCATTGTCTAAACTCCCTGAAGCGTTCGACCTACCTCCCGAAAAAAAGAAAGGTTACTTTCCTCACCTTTTCAACACAGTGGCCAATGAAAATTATGTAGGTCCTATTCCTGGAAAGGAATACTACTGTCCTGACTCAATGTTCGAAAAGAACAATACAAAATTCTTACAGTGGTACGATGAACAAGTCTCCAACGGTTATGTGTTCAATTTTCAAACGGAAATATTCGAATATTGCCTCTCTGATGTTGATATATTAGCTCAAGCCTGTATAAAGTTTCGTGCTTCGTTCTTGCAGGAATGCAATGTAGATCCGTTTCTCGAGGCCGTCACTATTGCTAGCGCGTGTAGCCTAGCGTTCAGAAGAAATTTTCTCAAGCCAAACACAATAGGCATACTGCCAAAGAATGGGTACAGACGCGTCGATAATCAATCCGCCATCGCTCTACAGTGGCTCGCATGGATCGAAGACCAGAACGGCTACCGACTGGAGCATGCCGGTAGAGGTCGTGAAATTAAAGTAGACGGTATAAAGGTCGACGGACTATGTGACCGAACGAAGACCGTATATGAATTTCACGGCTGTTACTGGCACGGATGTCCAAACTGTTACACATTTGGGCGTGATTCACCTCTAATCGACGACCCGTCAGACACTCATAGTGCACGACTGACCAGGACTAAAGCTAAGATGGCTAAATTGTCCCGTCATTATAATGTTGTCGAGATGTGGGAGTGTGAATTTTATAGGAAGAAAAAATTAAACAAAACTATGGCATACCTTGATTCCCACCCTCTAACGCACCTCACACCACTAAACCCTCGAGACGCGTTTTTCGGCGGTCGTACGGGGAATGTAAAATCGTACCATATGTGTCAGGAGAACGAGAAAATTCGGTACATTGATGTTTGCTCCTTGTACCCCTGGGTGTGTAAGTACCGCGAATATCCGATAGGACATCCGATAATACACGTCGGTAATAATGAGTGTAGAGCAGTCGGAATGTCTGCTGACGGCCTCCTGAAATGTACGGTCCTACCTCCTCGGGATCTGTATCATCCAGTGCTGCCGGTCAGGATGAACGATAAATTGATGTTCATCCTATGCCGTACATGTGGCGAGAACCTTATACCTGGAGACTGTACTCACTCTCTTGACGAACGGGCGTTGACAGGAACATGGACTATGGATGAGATACGCAAAGCTGTGCAGAAAGGTTACGTGATATTGGAAATGTATGAGCTCTGGCAATACGAAATGGCTTCATTTGACAAAGGGAACGGACTGTTTACCGAATATATTAATACATTTTTAAAAATAAAGCAGGAGGCTTCAGGTTACCCAGAATGGTGTCGTTCTGAACAAGACAAAATAGACTATGTCCAAAGCTATTTCGACAACGAAGGGGTTAGACTTGACCCGTTGAAAATTGAAAAAAATCCTGGTGCCAGGTCGTTGGCTAAACTAATGTTAAACTCCTTTTGGGGTAAGTTTGGACAACGTGAAAACCAGGCAAAGACTACAATAGTAAGAGAGCCTAATGAACTGTTCAACTTGTTAACGTCGCCGTCAATTGATGTAATCAATATACAAGAGGTTAACCAGGACGTTGTCGTAGTGAACTGGTGCTACACTGACAACGTCTGTGATGTACTACCAACAGTAAATGTCGTTCTCGCTGCATTCACTACAGCCCATGCTCGTCTTAAGCTCTATGACTATTTGGACGTGTTGGGATCACAGGTCCTCTATTACGACACAGATAGTGTCATTTATCTCCACAAAGACGGTACGCACGCTATATCGACAGGAGACTACTTGGGGCAGATGACAGACGAACTGGCTGACTATGGTCCTTCTGCATACATTACAGAATTTGTTTCGGGAGGTCCGAAAACGTACGGCTACAAGGTAATGTGTCCGGAAAATGACAAAACCGTTACAGTTTGCAAAATTAAAGGACTGACTTTAAATCTCCGCACCTCAGGTTATTTAAATTTCGATTCTTTAAAGAAACTAGTATTGAATGAACAAACAGAGGAGGATAGCATAATGGTCGATGAATCGCGTATACGTCGCAGAAAGGATCATGGTGTTGTTACTGTGTGTGAAACAAAAATGTTCAGAGCCACAGGTGCGAAAAGAAAACGTAACGGGGATTTTGATACGCTACCTTATGGGTACTGTAAGGTTCCACGCCTAGAATGATTCCCATCATCCTGAACGGTATTATGTTGTGAAATCAAGTCGTTCCATTTTAGTTTTTGTATGACCTATGCTGTGTGGAGATCCTAGGCTGAATGAATGGGCCCTCTGTCACGGTCTAATCGCCTATAAGGTTGTGTGAATGGATAAGTGTTGTAGCAACAAAAGAGCATAGCTTCTGTTTTGACAGATTGTGTGTGTGTGTATTGAATAAAATACCTTTTTGCAAAAGGTATAAAATATTTGTTGCACGAGTGTGTGTGTGAAACCTAGGTTGAATGGTCCTCTGTCTCGACTTAATCGTCTATAAGACTGAATGTGTGTGTGGATGGGATTAAAAGTAAAATTGAACGACAAAAACTGATCGCCTGGGAGGATAGGCCTTGGAATGCTTCACATTCCCGGGGAAGCTTCCAAAAAACAAGAACGACTTCGGACTGTACCTCTTGGGTGTTGATGGAAACCTAGTCAGTTGGTTTAAAAGTACCAAAAGTAAAATCAAGGTGGTCAGTTTTGAAATGAACGTTAGACGTGCTATTGCTAACGAGCTTCATAAGCCGGCTCGTAGAAATTTTAAAACACGTAGTGTTACTTTGAAAGGTGTAAACGATCTTTATCAAGCGGATTTAGTTGAGATGATTCCCTATGCAAAGGAAAACAAAGGCTATAAGTATATATTGACTATGATTAACTGTTTATCAAAATTTGCGTTTGCGGTGCCGATAAAATCTAAAACCGGTTCCGAAGTAGCTTCGGCATTAAAGCCTATACTAGAGAAACACAGTATGAAGCATTTTCAGACCGATCAGGGTAAAGAATGGTTTAACAAATCTGTTCAAAACTTATTGAAAACCTATAAAATTAATCACTATCACACTTACACCGAGAAAAAAGCTTCCATCGTAGAAAGGTTAAACAGAACTTTGAAAAGTAAAATGTGGTTAGAATTCACGGCTCGCGGTAGTCATAAATGGACTGATTTTTTAGATGATATTGTAAAGTCATACAACAAAACCGTACACAGTACTATTGGTATGAAACCGTGTCAGGTGAGAAAAAAACATGAAGCAATGCTGTTGGCTAGAATAAAAGACAAGGTAAATAGTCGTACTATACCTCAATCGCGATCATTCCAGGTAGACGATAGAGTTAGAATATCCAAATACAAAAAAGTTTTTTCGAAAGGATTTTATCCAAACTGGACGCAAGAAGTATTTACCGTGTTTGCTGTTGTACCGTCCTCACCTAAAACCTACATTTTACAAGATTCGAGAGGTGAAATATTAAAAGGTGGGTTTTATGCTGAAGAATTAAGTCGAACAAATGTTGGCGACGTTTATTTGGTGGAAAAGGTTTTGCGCCGGAAAGGAGATAAGCTTCTTGTGAAATGGCAAGGTTTCGATAAAAAGCACAACTCTTGGGTAGATAAAAATAAACTTATACTGTGAAACAATTTACCACATCCGGCCAGCTGCGCCCATCCGGCCATGTGCAAGCGATGACGTGAATGGAAAAGTACTGGTCGCAATTGCTTTGTCCCAACTGACCTTACACGCATCCGGCCACGAGCATGCGATGACGTCAATGGAAAAGTACTAGTTGCAGAGTCAATGTGTCACAATTGCTTTATACTGCAATAGAAATTACGTTTCGAAAATAAATATCAGGTTTTTCACACAATTGATTCATTATGGTTACGTCTTTCGAGATGCGTGTAGTGGTTGCTCCATATACGATGCAGCTACATAATTTCGACGCTTATGTAGGTGAAAAGGAGAAACGAGTTCGACACAGTCCCCTATTGCCCAACACTATTAGAGCAATTGTGTGTGGTCCTTCAAATTGCGGTAAAACAAATGTAATTTTTAATCTTTTGTTCGAGGCAAACGGGCTGAAGTTCGCCAACATATATATTTTTTCAAAATCACTTCACCAACCGAAATATGAGTTTCTGTCTAAGGTGATGGAAGAATCGGGTATCGGTTATTTTCCGTACAGTGATAACGACAACATCATCAATCCACATGAAGCGGAACCGAATTCCATTATGATTTTTGACGATATACAGTGTGAAAAACATGATAATATACGTAATTACTTCAGTATGGGGAGACATAGCTCAATTGATTCTTTTTATCTCGGTCAAACGTACAGTAGGATTCCCAAACATTTAATCCGAGACAATACCAATCTGATTGTTGTATTTAAACAGGACGATATGAATTTAAGACACATTCATTCGGATCACGTAGGCACGGACGTGTCGTTTAACACTTTCAAAAAGCTCTGCGCAACAGCTTGGAAAGAGAAATTCGGTTTTATAGTAATAGATAAAGACAGCGATATAGATCAGGGTCGATACAGAATCGGGTTTGATTCCTTCGTAAAAGATTTATAATGCGTATATACACTTATAATGATATTTCGCCATATGCTAATAGCGGCACTACGAAAACACCAAAATCAAATTTATGTTGTTTCTATTATCCCGA
Organism: Prosapia bicincta; assembly: GCA_036971475.1. NCBI lineage: Eukaryota > Metazoa > Arthropoda > Insecta > Hemiptera > Cercopidae > Prosapia > Prosapia bicincta. The sequence continues at coordinate 8,238,424 of JBAIZL010000004.1, read as the reverse complement.
TAAGAAGAGGTTTTGCGGAAACTACTGTAGCCGTACGAATAGACATGGACATGTATTTAATAGGCGCTGCTGGAGACATAAGCGGTTCGGATCGTACAGCAAGAGCTTACCGCCTATAATTCTGTTAATGATCACATCCGCAAATAGAATTTATAATCGAGACATTTGGATTAGGTTCATGCACGAATGTGATAAAGGAGGTGTACCATTTGAATTGATAATATACAATGAACACATGTTGAAAGGAACTGTTCGCCATCCGCAAAACTTGGTATCCAGATTCCGGCCGTTTCCTGATTTTTTCAATCGGACTTTGACTCTCAGTCACGGAGGCATAGAGTACACGCAAGTATACCTCGACATGTTACAGTACAGCTGTTCATTGCCGTACGCGTCCCGTTGTGTAGTAATCACGGAAAGGACAATTCCCATAGTTGGCCCTATAAAGGCGTACAAGCTTATCAGCAGTGTAAAGTGTTGTGTAGACATTAGCTACAATGTGAAATACGGTCCTAGACCTTCGTCGCTACCTTTACGCAGTAGAGGTAAATTTTACGAGGCTGTAAATAATAAGGCACAAGGTGTGTTTACAACCGAATTTCTAAAGGCCGCCCTGCCGACGGTGCCTAATCAGTGTCATCATTTCGGCTTGTCTTTTGACGGCTCAAAATATACTGTTGTCGATAGTAGGCAGCTTCAAATGTGGTGCACATATACGGGGGCAAATACTGATGAGTTTCTGCTTTTGAATAGTTATCTTCTCGAAAACTCTATACCGACGCTAAAACGGTACATGCAAGATATGCCCAAAGATGATAATCTAATAGTAGCCGAAATACCGCAATGGCGCGAAAATATAAAACGTACCTTTGTCTTTAGGAGCGCCGAGAAGGTGGAAAGTATACCATATTTTGACAACAACATGTACAGATACTGCCGAGGTTTATCTTGGAACAATTCGAAATTGATGAAAGCGTCCGCATCGCAGGTTGTGCAGTACCTATTGCGTGAAAAGCGTTACGCTGTGTTTTTTCGATCTTTGGAACTGTCTTAAAAGCTATTTGATAGTCGAATTACTGTTCATTTCGCAATATGACACCAAAGGAGGAGCAAGTTATCTCTGAGATCGCCCGTTTGAGGGAGAACATCAAGAGAAAGTATCTGCAGATAAAGTTCGGCGATGCAGATGCTGAACGGATTTTGACTAAACAATATAGCCCTATCATTAAGGAAATTTCGAAAATTCGTCGTCCACAGCCGAAAATGGAAATTAAAAAAGAAGAAGAAATGGATGTAGACATGGAGGATGATGCTTCACAAACCCATGTTCCGAAATTCATCGATACCGAAGTAATAGCTGAATCAACAGATGAGCCTGGACCTTCAGTTACACCGATGCGCCAAAGTAGTGTTGTTAAAGAGCTACTATCAACACCGGCGGGCCAGGAAGATAGTGTTCGTTATGTCCATACAATGTTCAAACATCGTCTACCGCGGACCTACGTGTTGAGAATGATTAAAGACAATAGGAATACAATTGATAACACATACGGTCCTCGAATAACAGGAGACGGTACTGTTATGATAGGCGATAAGTATATAAGGTTTGACGACGAAAACGGTGACATCATCATCGACGCGGACACTTACAAGGGAACCGAAGGGCTCTATGAATTGATATTTATGCGCAAACCCGATGAAACATTATACACAAAGGCCGACCTGAACACCTATAAACAAATCTGTGAACAAACCAGTGCTCATAGGAAAGGTTATAATCATCTATTAGCCATAAACCGTGCTAGTAAATCCGCCAAGTACAAGGCAATTATATCGAGATTATTTCCGCCCACCGGTTTGCATAGCGGTAAAGGTTATGCCTATTGGGACAACCCTAACGAACTCTGTGATAGGTTACGACTCCTTTTGTCATCTCAAGAGGTAGGTCATACGGGTCATGAGAACGAAATTGCCTCCATTATAGAAGAGCTGAGGGAAGCGGGTTTTATAAAAGGCAGTGGAAATAGAAAAATTAGGACATTAATAAGATGAGCGTCGATAAGTTTGGTCGTTTTTCGGACCAGATTAACGCTCCGCACCCCCATCATCATCAGCACGGGATAGGTCTGACTCCCGATGGTAATCATTATGACGCGATAGGTAAGTTATTGCGCAATGTTGGTGATCCTATTGAGGACAGCGATGCCGTCAATGCGGGTACGATAGCGAAAAAATGTTTAGGTTTCGACGAGGATAGGAAAAAATACTACACTAAAGGCTTTTCTGTAGGCGGTCTAGGCCAACCCGTTGAGGACGGCGATGCAGTGTCCAAAACGTATCTCGAACAAAACTGTTTGACTCGAATAAAGAATAGATATCATACAAAAGGCTTGCCTTTGGGAGGTCTCGGAGAGCCGAAAGAAAAAGATGATGCCGTAACGAGAGCCTACTTGGAATCGTTGGTTCCTATTAAACTAGCCGATTGTTTTTCCTTCGGCGACCAAAGGGTGTGCGGTGTATCGGCGCCTATGAAAGACTCTGACGCTATTAACATGAAGTACGTCAGAGATAATTTCTTATCGAAAAACGCAGAGGGTAAATTTGACGCTCACGGAGTGGCCATATGTAATGTTAAAGCGCCTTTGTATAAAAATGACGCCGCTACAAAATTATACGTGGACGATAGGGTGCCTCGAAAAGACAAAACTGTTTGGAGTTTTCAAAATAAGCGGCTCGCTCAGGTCGAAGAACCTTTGTACCAACAAGATGCGGTCACACTGGGTTTTCTAATGAAAAATACGCTGTTTCTCACCCTACTGCCGATCGGTGAAATGTATAACGCAAACGGAAAATGTATAACTAATGTTCGAGACGGTTTCACCGATGTCGACGCTGTTAACGTTCGTCAGCTTCATGAAATTAAATCTTGGATAAAGAAATACAGTCTGCATTCCGAGGAGACGGGCGACTACTACTGGTTAAACTCTAAGCGCTTATCGGGGATAGCCGATGGTATAGCTGATAACGATGCTGTTTCGCAAAGGCAATTGAATACGGCTATTCAAAGCCTACGAGACACGCTAATGCGAGAGAAGCCTGTCGAAAAATAGATCGACAAGGTCATATCAATACACGAAAATAAATACGGGAACACTTTAAACATAATATCAGTCGTTGAAATGTTCTTCAAGCTGATGTTACTGTTCGCCTTGTTGAGCTCCTCGCTCGCAACGTCGTCGTCGTCGTCGCCTTCCCCTATCACCGATACGACGCCAACGGTATTTTGTGGATATACTGAAACTAACGGTAGTAGTAGTAGTATTGTTCAGGCTAAGACCAACCGTAAATGGGGTATCAACGGACTAACTTGGTATATGTATGGTAATAGAAAATATCTCAATATCGCTTCGCACGCTTTCAATCTCTGGAGTAGATATATCCCTTTGACTTTTACTCTCGACTCGACAAAGCCAAATATCGCTATACTATTTGGGGACGCTGAACATATAAAACTGTCGGAAGGAACAATGTGCGGTACTAGATTTGACGGTAGAGGAAGAGTCGTTGCCCACGCTTTTGCGCCTCATGTGCTTCAATCGCAAGTAGAGATACACTTCGATAACGAAGAAGAGTGGGACTTTACAATGTCTACATCCGTTAATGGTCGTGACTCGTTTTACGCTGTTCTGGTTCACGAAATAGGGCACGCTCTAGGACTCTCTCATAATAAGAAACGTGATTCGATAATGTATGCCTATACGACCACCCGAAATATATCCAGTATGTATTATTTAGACCTTTCTTCAGATGATATTAATAATATTCAGTATCTATATCGTGCAAAACCGACCACCACTACCCCTCTACCACCACAAGCACTACCACCACAAGTACTACTACCACTACTACCATCAGCTCCACCGCTCGTTCTAGCCCTACGACGATCGAAACAGAAATAAACACTATAGATTTATGTTCTGTCCGCGGCTTTGACGCCGTTTTAATAGCGATGAAACATATGTACTTGTTTCACGGACAGTATGTATGGATATTGAATTTGGATCCGAATAAGAGAGAAGTTGTTCCGAAACCCGAAATCATTTCGGAATGGTTAAACTATTTGCGACCTGGTTTTACTAACGTTACCGCCGTTTATCAATCACCCAGCGGAGATGTGGTGCTCATTGCTCACGGATGGGTTTACGCTATAGAATATCCTAGTCTTTTGAAAAGATATATGTACACGCTGAAAGATTGGATAGGACGACCGATGAAGACGGTTAACGCTATTTTCAACAGTCATCTGGGTAAAACAATTGTCCTCTACGACAACGCTTATGTGATGAGATATGATGAATGTAGGTACACCGGTTTATATCAAGGACCTATGACCGAAATCTACCACGGTTTACCAAACGATTTGCGTGGCGGTTTCAGATATATGGACGGAAATCTTTATTTCTTCACCGCCGACAACCAGGTTTTTGTGTACAACGAATTTCTGGAAGCTGTGACGGCAGTTGAAAAGGATATTTTCGATGTTTTGAAAATACGATGCATGAAGACGACTAGACTCCGAGAGTTATATGCAATCTTGAAAGACATATTTTATAAGTAGGCGTAACAGTGACTGTTATGAATCATTAATAAAATGGGTGTCAAACGGAAAACAGCTGTTAGTCGTAAACGTGGTGTCGTAAAGACAGGACGTGGACTAGTGTCTGGTGTTTTGAATAAGGCCATCGATTTACTTCCAGTCGAGTTACACTTACCTTCGTACAATTATTGTGGACCGGGAACAAAATTGAAGACACGGTTGGCACGCGGTGATAAAGGTATAAATCCGTTGGACGAAGCCTGTAAACAACACGATATCTCATACAGCAACTACAGTGATTCAGATAGAAGACGCGTAGCCGACGAAATCTTAGCGGGAAAAGCTTGGAGCAGAGTCAAAGCGGGTGACGCATCGCTCGGTGAACGCGCCGCTGCTTTGGCCGTAACGGCAGCGATGAAAGCTAAGACAGCATTTGGCGGCGGTAAAAGACGTCGTCGTCGTCGTCGTCAGCCTACCGTTCAACACCTGTTGAAACGTCTGCAAGGCAAAGGGCTTTACTTGAAACCGTACAAGAAACAAGGTAGCGGGAAGAAGAAGAAAAGATGTACGAAAAAAAAACGTCGATAGATTGTATACCCATTAGACCGTTGACTAATATAGAACTGGAAAGATACGCTTTAGCATTGGGAGTACCGTGGTTCAGAGGTGTATATATGAGAGATACATTACCTGCACGACCTTTAAGAAACGAATCGGCTATCGTGAATTTGGATAGTATAACCGGCTCCGGCACCCATTGGGTATGTTACAAAAAGAGAGGAAACTCTATAGAGTACTATGATAGTTTCGGGAATCTGCGACCGCCAATTGAGCTAAGTAGGTATTTTGGCGAAAACGCTAACGTACACTATAACTACAAGAGACATCAAAAAGACAACTCAGTCGTTTGCGGTCATTTGTGTCTAAAGTTTCTAACGTCATGAGCATAGTTCTATCAGATCACACTGCTGTTTTGTCTTGTGACTTTTTCCCACCAATTGATGTATCAAAAGGCGAGTGGGAAATAGCTTTCATCGATCTGGCAACATACAACTCGATACCAAATATCGTTGAGGATGTAAACAATCTTTTTCATTACGGCGATGATAAAAACGTTCACACGATTTCATTACCGACCGGATCGTACGAAATATCCGATATTGAGAGGTACATTAAAACGAAACTAGTTCCCGATACTGTTTTAGTATTGACACCGAATAATAACACACTCAAAGTGGAAATAAAATGTTCGCACGCAATCTTTTTCGACAAGGCCATGTCTATAGGCCAGCTGATGGGGTTCAGTAAGAAGAAATTAGAGGCAAATCATAAACACTCTTCTGACCGGCCTGTAGATATCATCAGGGTTAACGTGATACGCGTGGATTGCAATATAGTCGCAGGATCGTTTCAAAACGGCATAGAATGCCATACTTTGCACGAATTTTATCCGCAGGTACCGCCCGGTTATAAAATTGTAGAAGTCCCTCAGAGTGTAATATATTTACCTGTCAACGTAAGCGTCATTCATAATATCACTGTAAGTCTACGAGATCAGAACGGTGATATAATAGATTTCCGTGGAGAAAACATTTCCGTACGATTACATTTACGTAGACGTCGAGATGGGACTAATATTTAACGAGCGCTTCTATAAGAAGGGCGGCAGTTTACGTCCGACGACGGCACAGTTAACACTGCGAAACGTTAGGTTCCTCAGATCTTTGGGTTTTAAAGTGAACAATGGAAAACCTTTTGGCAATCGACTCTAGCGCCGAGTACGACAACACCCTCAACGGGCTGGAGTACCATACTCATCGACCGTACTCCTCCGCTACGTTTGGTAATAACGATGAAATTCGTATTCCCATTCATCAACAAGATGTCATTACGATACCTTTTCAGAGCACGCTGCATATAAAAGGTATTTTGACAGCGACAAAAGACGGAGGAGCGGCCGCTGACGTGTCTTTGATAAATAATGCTATAACTTTTCTTTTCGACGATATCAGATACGAAATCGGAGGCAACGAAATAGACAGGACCAGGAATGTCGGTATAACGACCACCATTAAGAACTTGCTTTCTTTGCGCGAACACGAAAAAAATAAACTCGGAAATTGCGGTTGGCTAGGAGTGGGTAAAGCAAATAACGATTGTAAAGAGTTCAACATAGTTATACCGTTGCGTATGTTGATGGGATTTTTCGAGGATTACAATAGAATTGTAGTCAGCGTGAAACAGGAGCTTGTCCTTTTGCGTTCATCTTCAAATTTAAACGCAATAGTTAGCACGGATGCGACAAATATTGATCTGAAAATAAATACTATCTATTGGCGAGTTCCGCACGTCTCCGTAGCCGATCCGATAAAATTGAAACTTTTGAAAATGATTGAACGCGATGTCACCGTTCACGTACCACACCGGAAATGGGAACTAATAGAATATCCCGGTTTACCGGCCACGAAACAACTCTCTTGGACTGTAAAGACATCTTCGCAACTGGAAAAACCTCGTTACGTAATTTTCGCGTTGCAAACCGATCGCAAAAACAAGATTAAAACAAATGCTTCAGAGTTTGATAGCTGCAAGGTAACGGATGTAAAATTGTATCTCAACTCTCAGTACTTTCCCTACGATAATATTCTCGGCGACACCGCCATTTTGTATGACATGTACGTTAGATTTCAACAGTCCTATTATTCACGCGAACCATCACCGTGTCTAGACTTGTCAACCTTTAAGCAAAAAGCACCGATTTTTGTAATCGATTGTTCGAAACAAAACGATACGATAAAATCAGGGCCTGTAGATGTGAGACTTGAAATCGAGGCGTCTGAAAATATTCCGCCTAATACTTCCGGTTACTGCTTGATTATTCACGATTCGCATATTGTCTATAACCTGCTAACAGGTGTTGTTAAAAAGATTACGTAATCTGTGACCACACCCTGTGATATATTACCCTATTTGTTCGCATTTAGTCTCAGTTGTCGTCATGGACGCGATGGATGTAGACCGTACCGCTCGTCCGTTGAACATATTTCTAAAGTCTGTGTATTTTCTGAATGACCAGTGTACGAAGTTTGTCGCGACCGGGCTTTTTCAGCACACCGTCTACGAACTAGGCGTCCTTATACAGGCTGGTAGAAAATTTGTTTTTTTCACATACAACGACTTTAATGATTTCAAGACACGACTACCGCTGCCTGAAGGAGACCAACGTAAGTTTACACTAACTAACGGCGATATCACAATAAAGACTATCTTCGGTAAACGTTATATCGCCTTATTTGACGGAAAACACAGGGTCACCTTGGGCCTACCAGAATGGAATTTATTAATGGATACCTTACCGCTCGTAAACCGGCGCATCAGCGAACTGTTTTATAATGAACCACAACTAGGGTCTTACATCATTGAGTGTCTAGCCACGGACGAGATCGTGTCCAGTACTCTCCCCGAGGCAGACAAGTTGTACGAGGAAGTGGTTTTGTACAAGAAGCATGCAAGCAGTGGTTGAGTTTCATGCCTTCGTCGACAACGAAGGTAAATACGTTGTCAAGGAACTGGCTGTGGTTGCCGAACATTATCAAAGTGTTGCCATTTTTAAACCGCCTTACAAATTTCACAATTTAAATGAGTCATCGCAAAAGTCTGCTCGTTGGTTACAGTCAAGCTATCACCGTATCAGCTGGTACGAAGGTAGTATACCTTTTGACGATGACACAGTGCGAAACATGTTAACACCGTTTTCCACCATATTCACAAAGGGTTTGGAAAAGGCTCAATATTTGCGACAGTTCCATCCACATGTCATGGAATTGCCTGAGAAATACTCGTCTAGCAACAACAACAACAGCCGTATTTACTTCAAGTGCATACTACCGCAACACAACAGTTATGTAGATTGTAAATGTGCACTGCGCAGTGCAAGATATTATTACGATTTGCTTATCGCTTAGTCTTAGTGTGTAAAACAACTTGAAGGTCACTGGCGTTAGGGTAACTCCTCGTAAACCTTCAAGAAAAATGTTTTAAAGGTCCCTGCCACGGGGTAACTCCCTGTAAACCTTTAAAGCTTCAAAAAAAAATTAAAAAACAAATTTGATGGTCACTGGCGCGGGTTAACTCCCCCTAAACCTTCAAGAAAAATGTTTTAAAGGTCCCTGCCACGGGGTAACTCCCTGTAAACCTTTAAAGCTTCAAAAAAAAAAACTAAATGGTCACTGGCGCGGGGTAACTCCCCCTAAACCAAAAGAAAAATGCTTTAAAAGTCTCTGCCACGGGGTAACTCCCTGTAAACTTTTAAAGCAAAAAATAAACGCTTTGCCTTTGAAGGTCCCTGGCGTAGGACAAGTCCTCCTAAACCTTCTTGGCTGTTTGCATTGGGAACTGCATTTTGTCATGGAGTGGCAGTTACAGGAAATGGCGATGGTTGGAGCCATTTTCATTCGGGTTTTCGACCTCGAAGTTCGGGGTAAACACCCTACAGTCGATTACCCGTGGGGACTGCATTTTGTGGCAGTCACTGGTAAATAGCGTCGGCTATTTCCAAACTTGTAATGTGGGCATAATGATGACGGTTTCAACCCCGTATGAGACACAGAGAACAAGTGTATAAGAATACAAGACATTTAAGATTTTCAGCCATTCCACAGACAGACATGGTTTGGACCGATTCTCTTACAATTGAGAACCCAGTTTATCGACGTTATTCACTTGCGAACACAAGATTATGCTCTTTTCGTAATTGGAAGGGTGTGGAAAACGACACAGTGAATCCATATACTCTAAGCTTGGCCGGTTTTTTCTACACCGGAAAAGATGACCTTACTATATGTTTTAGTTGTGGGGGAGGTCTAAGCGATTGGGAACCTACACATGACCCGTTTGGTGAACACGTTTTATGGTTTCATAAATGTAAATTTGCATCGATTGTACAATCTAAAAGAGAAGAAGAAATGGAAATCGATATTGCAACTGATGATGATGATGATGATGATGATGATGATGATGATGATGATGATGATGATGATGATGATGATGATGATGACGATAATGATGACAATGACGACGATGATGATGATGACGATGACGACGGTGACCTAGTACAACGTAATGAGGATGATCGTTCGATATGTAAGATTTGTTATGCAGAAGAAGTACAAGTTGTATGTCTACCATGCGGACATGTGTTTGCCTGTCAATTGTGCTCGCTTAGCCTTGAAGTATGTAGCGTGTGCAGAACGCCCACATCCGCCACGATACGTATTTATCTTTCATAGGCTTGGGAACTGGTAAACCTTGAGAACCGGACGTTGCGGGTCGTGAGTGTTTGGTGAACTCGGCGTGAGAACGTGAACCAGCAGACCTTGACAACCGGATGCCAACTGTGAGACTTTGATACCCCACCAAACGTTGAAGAGTATATATATCAACAACACACTTGTAGATCTCTCACAGTAGCTTGCCTGGACCGACGAGAGTCTGAGGAAGAGATTGGTCTTGCAGGGATTGGCTGAAACTTTGTTTAGGTAATTCACAACGAATATTTATAGTTATCATCTTTCTATTTGAAAATATTTTACTGTTGTTAATTTTTCATTTCAATCACATTGCTTTTTAATTTGTCATCTTTCATTTGAAAATACTTTATATGTTTACATTTGTTTTCAATCACAATGCTTCTTTTTTAAATTTTATTTGTCAACTTTTTTGATTATTAATCATTTCAAACGCATTGCTTTTTAAATTTTACCAATTAATATTTTATTATAATTATATTTTCGTATTTTGTTAATCTCTCACAGTTGCTTGATAAAATGGTGCCAGGATTCAATATCACACGCTATACTGACGGCATGCTGCGGGAGCTGGTCAAATCTATTTTACCGGGCTTGGCTGAAGATCTATTTAGGTAAGTGACAACGAATATTTATATTTGTCATCTTTGAAAATACTTCATATGTTTACTTTTGTTATATTTTCATTTAAATCACATTACTTTGTCATCTTTTATTTGAAATTACTTTATATGTTTACTTTTTGAATTTGAATCACATTGCTTCTTAAAATTTTACCAATAATTATATTTTATTAACTTTAAGAGAGCTCAAACTGTTGGATATTTTATATTTTAAACTTATATCAAACCAATCAATTTTTGATAAAATAGTATAAGGCAGTAGTACTGTATTTTCATAAACGTTGTATTTATTCATTAGATTGACTTAATTTTAAAAATTGTACTGTGAATTAGTTTTTCAGAGCAATTTTATAGTATTTCATGTATTCATATTACTATATTGTGTTGTCGGTAGCCAGATGCTGAGACTCAGGGCGGAGGCTACATCATCGGGATACCCGTTGGTAACG
>JBAIZL010000004.1:8164949-8222449 GCA_036971475.1 Prosapia bicincta | reverse complement strand
ATACACTGTGCTATACTAGAATCTGTGATATAATAAGTATCTACTACACTACAGTCTATACTAAACTACAGCCTACAATATACGGTACTATATACAGTACTATACTAAAACTCTACTTCACTACAGTCTATAATACACTGTGCTATACTAGAATCTGTGATATAATAAGTATCTACTACACTACAGTCTATACTAAACTATAGCCTATAATATACAGTACTATACTGTCTATTCTATACTACAATCTGCACTACACTACAGTCAATTCTACACTACAGCCTATACTACATTACCGTCTATATTATACCATAGACTCTACTATACTATAGTCTATACTAAACTATTGTATATCTATACTACAATCTATGCTATAATAAGTATCTACTACACTACAGTCTATAAAAACCTACAGCCTATAATATACAGTACTATATACTCTACTGTACTAAGTCTATTCTATACTATAGTCTACACTACTCTACAGTCAATTCTACACTACAGCCTATACTACATTACCGTCTATATTATACCATAGACTCTACTATACTATAGTCTATACTAAACTATTGTATATCTATACTACAATCTATACTATAATAGGTTTCTACTACACTACAGTCTATACTAAACTATACTACAGTCTATACTACAATCTATACTATAATAGGTTTCTACTACACTACAGTCTATACTAAACTATACTACAGTCTATACTACAATCTATACTATAATAGGTTTCTACTACACTACAGTCTATACTAAACTATACTACAGTCTATACTACAATCTATACTATAATAGGTTTCTACTACACTACAGTCTATACTAAACTATACTACAGTCTATACTACAATCTATACTATAATAGATTTCTACTACACTACAGTCTATACTAAACTATACTACAATCTATTCTATACCATAGGATAACTTCAGATAACCAGCCGTACCGTCGCAAGGGCTATAGAAAAACGTCAGTTGATTGTCCGGTGGAATATTTCTTAAGTAGATGCAAAGATTGATATAATGCTCCACTGTTATTAATGTTGGGTGATCATGGTTTGCGTGAAAATGTCTATTTCCCGAAGTAGGCTATTTCTAGGGGCGTTCCCTCTACACGTTTACTGTGTAGAGATTGGGAAAAGGAATGACATGTAATCTAGGAAAAATAGGAAAGGGGTTTAACTGTTCAGGGTTAAAACTTAAAACTGTAGGCGGACTACTATCGCTGGTCTCAGAAGTGCTCTCGTAAGTGGCGGACATTTTGTTTTTGTAAGAGACAAACGGGGGCGGGCTTCCGCGCACGCGAAAGTACGAGTCTGTTGGAAGCACTCCTGTTACAGAGTGGTGGCTAATCATGCCAAGGTGGTCATTGTCACCTTACTGACATTGACTTATGGGTTTACCCACTTTATAACAACTTGCACACATCACACCTACTGTTGGTTACAGCTAAACCGTCACTTGGGCCTAACGTCACATTGGCAATGAGTTAATTCTCAAGGGGGTAGGAATAGTGTCCGTCTTGCAAACATAGGAACATCGTTGTACTAAAATATAATGTTAAACTAGAATTATTTACTATTACATAATATTTACTAGACTAAATTGTATTGTAAATGCCGTGCAGGCATTAGAACAGTGGAATTTTAGAACGCACTTTCATCGCCTAACGAAGGGAATGTTTTTGACTCAGGTAGTACGGATTTTTTTAAAAATCCGTCTACTAATATAAGCTTCAACCAGTAGCATTCATGAAATACCATAATTTATAATGATTGACTTTACTTTCAGGTATCTACGGTTAAGTCAGGTTAGGTCAGATCGGTTAGGTTAGGCTAGGTTACAAGCTTTTTTTACTTTTAGACTTTTATCTTGGAACTATTTTTTGTAATGCAGATTACGTCGTGTGGCCATGTGATTTGTTTGGTCCTAATTCATCTGTGAATCTTTTACTACTTCCGTTAGTAGAAATATACTTGAAAAATAATGTTTACACACATAAAAATAAACGGCCAAGTACAGATTAACCTTTAACCTAGCCGGGCATTACGAAATCTGTTACACCGAGTTTCCAAACAAACGCCTATATCCGAGCCAAAGATCTGGGCTAAACAAATAGACGTAGATAAAAACTGTTTCGCGTTCCGCAACCATGGCGAAATGCAGCCATTAAAGGGCAATACGTGTAATTAAAGAATGGAAACTGGTCGGACGAAATGGCAACCCAGATCTAGCCTATCTATGACATTAAGATTTCAAATAACCGTTATTTGAGGTTATGTGCAACGGGTAGACGGCTGTATGCAACGCAACCTGTCGACGGAAATGTCAAACACGTGTTCTTCGATTGCGTCTATTAACAGTGGATCGATATATAGATATACGTTAGTAACACAGTTGTGGTCGGAGGAATTTCGACAGTGTCACGCATAATCGATACGTCAGGGTATGTTTAATTATACATTTCCAAAGTGAGGTCTTTGCAAATGCTCCAAGCAATCAGTGCAACATTTTAACAACGAAATAAATCCTAAATGCCTATCAGAATAACAATTATCGATAATTTCAATATTAATAGTGGAGTAATAGTGATAATAATAGGAAGAAGAAGAAGAAATATGGAAGTAGTATTAGTGCTAGTTTTAGTATAAAAACGATAGTTTTAACTATAAAATAATAAATAAGAATGAAGATAAACCTTTCAATTATTTCTTACCGCTATTTTCAGCTGTTCTTAGTTTCGTCAGCATCTTCATTCTTGAGATGTTCGGTGAAAACCAATCTACTCAGGTATTTTAAAGTACATATTTCATAGGAATAAATTGGCGCAACTATCATGTAATTTATTTTATTATGGCCTACATAAATAAAACATCTTAAACACATAAATTTTCATTTAAATCCTGACGTACAATTCCATTCCAAAGCAACTATCCTCAGAGGTAATTACTACTTGTAGAGGTTTTGTAGTAATTTCCTTTGAAGATGGTTGATTTGCAATCGAAACGTACATCAGGATATAAATAAAAGTTAATGTGGTTAGTAGGTTTTGTTTATATATATATATATATATATATACTCTACAGTACTAGCAGTATTTTAGTTTTTGAAGTATTTTAAAGTAATTTATGTAGCCTATTTACAGTACTTCAAGTATATTACAGTACTTCAACTATTCAGTATCTCAAGTATTGTAAAATACTTCAAGTAGATGGAAGCACCCCAATTCACTCATTTCTTAGTACGTACTAAGAAACACTGGCTGACAATAGTATTAAGAAACACAGAGAATAAACTAGATGTAAGTATTAATAAATTACTATTGATGTTTCAAATGATTTTCATCTGTGCATTGTATCTTTCGACTTTCTTGCTGCACGAACAGGTGATGACAATGATGCCTCACCAAGGACAACCTATGGGAACAGGTGACGACAATGATGCCTCACCAAGGACCACCTATGGGAATAGGTGAGTGATGTCGGATTGACACGAAGCCAACAGATTGATTCAAATCAACATGCTTTAAGAATTACAAACGGACTGTTTACACGCAATCAAGTGGCGAAATGACACTGAATGCGGATGGAATTATTTCGTATTTGACTAAAACAGCATTTGCAGAGTTTATTCAATGTACTTGGGATGGGTTGCTTGGATAAGTGTTCAGGCACGTTTCCCTGCTGTATTTGTGACTCGTCAGAATGTTGCTATGTTTGAGAAAGTCAAGTCAGTGTAGTAATATTTTGTCGGAAAACTTCCATATAAACTTAGAAAATGACATGACTAGAGAATGTATGGACCTAATGCTACAATAAGAAGCAAACATGCTCTTCGAGCTACGGGGTAATACCCATTTTCTAGTTTCACTGAATCGATACTTGCAAGGTGTTCTAGGTAACAGGGGACTTATCTCTTCACTACGATTGAGGGATGTCTACTTCAAGTAAGAGTCTTTACTACGCGAAGCTATGTTTTCCCTTGTTTCCAGTGATCAGGGGTCATTACGTTCTATCCTCAGTCTTATCTATTATTTCTGTCCTTCCTTACATCTTCACTACAAGAGGTGTGGACACTTCTTTATGGTCACGAAAGTGAGTAGCCAGGCACACGTAGAAGGAATATAATCCCCCCTAAACCCTCTACCTGGGATTCTTATGATTCTACCACAATCCTACGTCTCCTACCTTTCCTTGGCGATAACAGTCACAACAGCTAGTTAACTTGTTTGTTGAGCGACAATATGTGTATGTATGTGTGTGTGTGTGTGTGTATGTGTGTGTGTGTGTGTGTGTGTGTGTGTGTGTGTGTGTGTGTGTGTGTGTGTGTGTGTGTGTGTGTATGTGTGTGTGTGTGTGTGTGTATGTGTGTTTATTTGTGTGTTGTGTGTGCGTGTGTTTGTGTGTCTGTGTGTGTGGGGGGAAGTACGTGTGCATGTGTGTTTGTGTTGGTGTGTTTATGTGGGTGTGGGTGTGTGTGTGTGTGTATGTGTGTTTATTTGTGTGTTGTGTGTGCGTGTGTGTGTGTGGGGGGGGAGTACGTATGCATGTGTGTTTGTGTTGGTGTGTTTATGTGGGTGTGTGTGTATGTGTGTGTATGTGTGTTTATTTGTGTGTTGTGTGTGCGTGCGTGTGTTTGTGTGTCTGTGTGTGTGGGGGGGAGTACGTGTGTATGTGTGTTTGTGTTGGTGTGTTTATGTGGGTGTGGGTGTGGGTGTGTGTGTGGGGGGGGAGTACGTATGCATGTGTGTTTATATTGGTGTGTTTATGTGTGTGTGTGTGGGGGGGGAGTACGTATGCATGTGTGTTTATGTTGGTGTGTTTATGTGGGTGTGGGTGTGGGTGAGGGTGTGTGTGTGTGTGTGTGTGTGTGTGTGTGTGTGTATGTAAGTGACCGAAAAGTCTCAAGTCCCAGAGAGATGGTTTCTGTTACACTATGACGCACCCAGACTAACGACTGACCAATACCTCACAATAATCTATTAATTCTCGTCCAGTTTTTTACTAAAAATCAAATCTGTCGTTTTCATCATCAACCTTAATCACTTGATTTCGTTTATGAAGTTTGTGTTTATCTCCTGAATAAATACTTACTAGCCAACGCCGTCCCTGGCTGTTGAACCATTTGGTGAAGCGCTGAGCAGTATAGAGGAACTTCCTTAGGTGGTTATTATTTCCGGAATGGTCGAGCGCATTGCATTGCGACAGATAATCCGCATCCATCGTATCGTGTAGACAGAGAGGGCATTCGGTTGTTGGGAGCACACCGATGCGATATAGATTGGCGGCCATGGGGGTTATGTTGATCGCGTGCTCTCTGCGTAATCTAAACGATTAACCAAAGGTTCGCCTCTAAATACGCTGATCACCTGAATAAGTGATCATAGCACGTCTGTCATTTCTCAAGACTGAAAGTTCGGTAAGCTTGTTGGACCGCATTCAAATAACTTCAACCCAAGCACTGAGCGGGTGCACATATTGTAACTCCATTAATTAGCATTAATAATTCGGTAAAAGTGTACCGAAGGTAGAGGAAAAGTTCTTTCGAATAATAAAATCGAAATACATCACAATACCTTGCTTCATTATATGATGTTTATAATTCATTACTTTAGTGACTCTGCCGCACCAGTATTTCCGAACACCCTGTAGATGCGTATCCCAGTTACCAGTAGTACATAACGCGGCAACTTTCTTCAACAGATGTCTACATTCACTTTGCTATAAATTTCTAGATATCGCAATATTTATTGCTCTTCTGCAAACACACCGGTTCACATGCATAGTTTCGTAGGAATCTTATATTATCTGCTAAACGGAGAATGTTGTAAGTGCCACAGTGTTCCATTCAGGGAGCCTGATAGACATCGAACGTGGCTTAGCTAAGGTATAGTGCGACGTGTAGGCAGTGCTTAGACTTGCCTAGGGTTCGAAGATTTGCCTTTAACTATAGTCCTCCACAAGTTTAAAGCAGAGAACCCGATGATACTGGCTCAGCCTACACGAACGTGGCTCAGCTAAGGTATAGTGCGAAGTGTAGGCAGTGCTTAGACTTGCCTAGGGTTCGAAGATTTGCCTTTAACTATAGTTCTCCACAAGTTTAAAGCAGAGAACCCGATGTTACTGGCTCAGCCTACACGAACGTGGCTTAGCTAAGGTATAGTGCGAAGTGTAGGCAGTGCTTAGACTTGCCTAGGGTTCGAAGATTTGCCTTTAACTATAGTCCTCCACAAGTTTAAAGCAGAGAACCCGATGATACTGGCTCAGCCTACACGAACGTGGCTCAGCTAAGGTATAGTGCGAAGTGTAGGCAGTGCTTAGACTTGCCTAGGGTTCGAAGATTTGCCTTTAACTATAGTCCTCCACAAGTTTAAAGCAGAGAACCCGATGATACTGGCTCAGGCTACACGAACGTGGCTTAGCTAAGGTATAGTGCGAAGTGTAGGCAGTGCTTAGACTTGCCTAGGGTTCGAAGATTTGCCTTTAACTATTGTCCTCCACAAGTTTAAAGCAGAGAACCCGATGTTACTGGCTCAGGCTACACGAACGTGTCTTAGCTAAGGTATAGTGCGAAGTGTTGGCAGTGCTTAGACTTGCCTAGGGTTCGAAGATTTGCCTTTAACTATAGTCTTCCACAAGTTTAAAGCAGAGAAGCCGATGTTACTGGCTCAGGCTACACGAACGTGTCTTAGCTAAGGTATAGTGCGAAGTGTTGGCAGTGCTTAGACTTGCCTAGGGTTCGAAGATTTGCCTTTAACTATAGTTCTCCACAAGTTTAAAGCAGAGAACCCGATGTTACTGGCTCAGCCTACACGAACGTGGCTTAGCTAAGGTATAGTGCGAAGTGTAGGCAGTGCTTAGACTTGCCTAGGGTTCGAAGATTTGCCTTTAACTATAGTCCTCCACAAGTTTAAAGCAGAGAACCCGATGATACTGGCTCAGGCTACACGAACGTGCTCTATAAATACACACTATGGGCTTGTCGCTTTCCTGGATATTCACTCCACGGCCGAGCAACATTTCGATACGAAGAAGGGATAGTTTCGTCGTCCTGTACCCCTTTAAACTTACATCGTTTAACGTTTTAGATGAAACTATTTTTGTTAGAATCGATTTTTAAACTTGTATTGATCAAATCTTGTATTTTTATTCTGCCTTTTCTGATGAGGAAAACGTTTTTGAATGACTTGAGAATGTATTGCATCAGAAACATTTGATAAACTATAACTGTCAATTTTACAGAAATATTCTAATGAAAAATTGTAAATTCTACATCTTTACCAGGCTAAAGCTAAACTAAAGCAGGAATAATTTTGTTTTAAATTTTAACAATTCAATTAGGAAAAAAATTATACGTAAAATTACGAAAAAATGTTATAGACGGAAAACTTTTCGATAAGCAGTACATGGTTAGAAGATTGAAGAAACCAAACCATTTGTATTAGTGTAGTGTAGTGTTGTGTTGTGCTAGTTCTAATATATGTAATTGACAATGTCCAGACAAGAACTAAAGAGTTAATGAGCATTTTAGTTAGCCTATATGAGTATATAGGTTAAGATGATGCAAGAAAAGTTAATAGTTGGTCTAACAAGACCGGTTTTATTAATAATAATTAAAAAATATGAAAAGTAGTGGAACTGAATAAAAAGAGGAAACACTTTTAAATTACACAATAATAAAGTACTAAACACAAAATTTAATAAAAAACCAAAAACAATAGTAAAAGAAACTTATTCAGTATAAAAGAACAACTCATATGGATTTCGGTTATAAAGTAACCATCTTCAGAAGTAGTGTTACAGTAATTTTTAAGTATTAAATGAAAACTAAAAAGATACGAACCAGCCTTGTTCAATTATTGAATCAGAACGAAATCAAATTGGGTTAGTCATTTTTACAGCATTTTTTCCGTCCGAAAGGAGGCGGAATAACTTAGAATGCATTCGATAGGAAAAAATACAAACAGCAGCTGATATGCTATGGTTCGGTTTATTAGAGTGTAAATAGACCTGACGACTGGGGATGATTAAATAGGAAAGTGAGGTATGGTCTGTATGAATATTGCGACGATGAAACAAAGGTCAATTACATGGGAAGGTTAGGTATGGAATGTATGGATGTTAGGTTGATGGCAATTAAATGGAAAGGTTAGAAATGGGGTTTATTGATGTTAGTCGATGAAAGCAACGGATAATTAAATGGGAAGGTTAGGAATAGAGTTTACGGATGTTAGGTCGATAAACAAAACGGAAAATTGAGTGGGAAGGTCGGTATGGTGTGTAAGGATGTTAGGTTGATGGCAATTAAATGGGAAGGTTAGGAATTGGGTTTATGGATGTTAGGTCGATAAAAAAACGGAAAATCGAGTGGGAAGGTTAGGTATGGTGTGTAAGGATGTTAGGTTGATGGCAATTAAATGGGAAGGTTAGGAATTGGGTTTATGGATGTTAGGTCGATAAAAAAACGGAAAATTGAGTGGGAAGGTCGGTATGGTGTGTAAGGATGTTAGGTTGATGGCAATTAAATGGGAAGGTTAGGAATTGGGTTTATGGATGTTAGGTCGATAAAAAAACGGAAAATCGAGTGGGAAGGTTAGGTATGGTGTGTAAGGATGTTAGGTTGATGGCAATTAAATGGGAAGATTAGGAATGGGGTTTATGGATGTTAGGTTGATGAAAGCAACGGACAATTGAATGGGAAGGTAAGGTATGGTGTGTATGGATGTTAGGTTGATGGCAATTAAATGGGAAGGTTAGAAATGGAGTTCATGGACGTTAGGTTGATGAAAGCAACGGACAATTAAATGGGAAGGTTAGGAATTGGGTTTATGGATGTTAGGTCGATAAAAAAACGGAAAATTGAGTGGGAAGGTCGGTATGGTGTGTAAGGATGTTAGGTTGATGGCAATTAAATGGGAAGATTAGGAATGGGGTTTATGGATGTTAGGTTGATGAAAGCAACGGACAATTGAATGGGAAGGTAAGGTATTGTGTGTATGGATGTTAGGTTGATGGCAATTAAATGGGAAGGTTAGAAATGGAGTTCATGGACGTTAGGTTGATGAAAGCAACGGACAATTAAATGGGAAGGTTAGGTATGGTGTGTATGGATGTTAAGTTGATGGCAATTAAATGGGAAGGTTAGGAATGGGGTTTATGGATGTTAGGCCGATGAAAGCAACGGGCAATTAAATGGGAAGGTTAGGAATGGGGTTTATGGATGATAGGTCGATAAAAAAACGGAAAATCGAGTGGGAAGGTTAGGTATGGTGTGTAAGGATGTTAGGTTGATGGCAATTAAATGGGAAGATTAGGAATGGGGTTTATGGATGTTAGGTTGATGAAAGCAACGGACAATTGAATGGGAAGGTAAGGTATTGTGTGTATGGATGTTAGGTTGATGGCAATTAAATGGGAAGGTTAGAAATGGAGTTCATGGACGTTAGGTTGATGAAAGCAACGGACAATTAAATGGGAAGGTTAGGAATTGGGTTTATGGATGTTAGGTTGATGAAAGCAATGGACAATTGAATGGGAAGGTAAGGTATTGTGTGTAAGGATGTTAGGTTGATGGCAATTGAATGGGAAGGTTAGAAATGGAGTTCATGGACGTTAGGTTGATGAAAGCAACGGACAATTAAATGGGAAGCTTAGGTATGGTGTGTATGGATGTTAAGTTGATGGCAATTAAATGGGAAGGTTAGGAATGGGGTTTATGGATGTTAGGCCGATGAAAGCAACGGGCAATTAAATGGGAAGGTTAGGAATTGGGTTTATGGATGTTAGGTCGATAAAAAAACGGAAAATCGAGTGGGAAGGTTAGGTATGGTGTGTAAGGATGTTAGGTTGATGGCAATTAAATGGGAAGATTAGGAATGGGGTTTATGGATGTTAGGTTGATGAAAGCAACGGACAATTGAATGGGAAGGTAAGGTATTGTGTGTATGGATGTTAGGTTGATGGCAATTAAATGGGAAGGTTAGAAATGGAGTTCATGGACGTTAGGTTGATGAAAGCAACGGACAATTAAATGGGAAGGTTAGGAATTGGGTTTATGGATGTTAGGTCGATAAAAAACGGAAAATTGAGTGGGAAGGTCGGTATGGTGTGTAAGGATGTTAGGTTGATGGCAATTAAATGGGAAGATTAGGAATGGGGTTTATGGATGTTAGGTTGATGAAAGCAACGGACAATTGAATGGGACGGTAAGGTATTGTGTGTAAGGATGTTAGGTTGATGGCAATTGAATGGGAAGGTTAGAAATGGAGTTCATGGACGTTAGGTTGATGAAAGCAACGGACAATTAAATGGGAAGGTTAGGTATGGTGTGTATGGATGTTAAGTTGATGGCAATTAAATGGGAAGGTTAGGAATGGGGTTTATGGATGTTAGGCCGATGAAAGCAACGGGCAATTAAATGGGAAAGTTAGGAATGGGGTTTATGGATGATAGGTTGATGAAAGCAACGGGCAATTAAATGGGAAGGTTAGGAATAGAGTTTATGGATGTTAGGTCAATAAAAGCAACGGACAATTGAATGGGAAGGTTAGGAATAGAGTTTATGGATGTTAGGTCGATGGCAATTAAATGGGAAGGTTAGTAATGGGGTTTATGGATGTTAGGTCGATGAAAGCAACGTACAATTCAATGAGAAGGTGAGGTATTGTGTGTATGGATGTTAGGTTGATGGCAATTTAATGGGAGGGTTAGGAATGGATTGTATGGATGTTGAGTCGATGAAGACAACAGGATGTTCTGGAGGCCAGCGACGGAGTGTATGGCTGTATCCGACAGTCCTGAAGGCTGTAGGCAATTGAATTGGAAGGTCAGTTATGGGTTGTATGGATATCCGGCCGAAATTAAGTAGAGGGACTATTGAGTAGGAAGATCAAATATAGATATCCGTCGGACCTTAAAACAGAAGACAATTAAATAAGAAGGTCAATATAATGTATGGATGTTTAGCCGACCTGAAGACTAAAGCCAATTGAATAGGGAGGTCAGGTATGCCATGTATGGAAGGTCGGCAGACTTGAAGACAACGGTCTATTGAGTAGGAAGATGAGGTATAGAGTGTATGAATGTCAGGTCGATGAAGGCAAGAAATAATTAATTGAAAGGGAATGTCAGGTATGGGTTGCACGAATGTTAGCTTGATGATGGAAACGGACAATTGCATGGGAAGGTCAGGCAGGCCCAAAAACAGCAGACAAGTAAATAGGAAGGTCAGTTATGCGGCGTATAGGATGTATGGCTGACCTGAAGTCTCCGTACAATTGAATAGGACGGACAGGTATGGGCTGTATAGATATCTGCCGAACTGAACTCATAGGGCAATTTTATAGAAAGGTCAGTTATGGGGCGCATGGATCTTCGACTCCCCTGAAGACTGTGGACAATTGAATGCTAAGGTCAGTTAGAGGTGTATGGATGTCCTGTAGAAAGAGGGCAGTTGAAAGTACACTGAAGAACTGTACAATGATCAGTAGCAGACATTGACAATGAGTCACAACACTAACACAAACACAACAAATAAAGAAAATGAAATACTTAAAAGAGATAGATTTTACAAATAATATTACTACAGCTTGTAAGTGTAAGCATTTATTATATTAATCTAAATTTGTTTAATTTTGGTCCAATTTTGTTAAACAAGTAAACGAACTTAATAATCTTATTGAAAGGGACAGATTGTATAAAAATTGTGGCAATAAACAAGCAGAGCGTATAATGTTCCTTGCTGCACACAACTTGCAATTTATTGACGTGTTTACTAAACTAATTGGAGAAATCATGCAAGAAGCAAACAGAAGTAGTTCCATTCCGCCAACTTGCGTTCGAATGGCAACTCCGCGGCGGCGAGAAAGTGTTCATGATTCAATTGATATTCCATACTTACTTATTGATATAACTAGGCTGGGATTCCATCAGGAAGAGGAAAGCGAACAATTCAGCCGTGTAATGCAATTACTTAGAGCTTGTATCGCACTTGGACGCGAAGTACTGAGAGGTCTTCAACGTTACTGGTCACACGCGGAAAAGAAAGTTAATTTTCCACCTGACGTATCTGTGATTATTTCTATGAGAAAATATTTCTTTATTTAAAATGAGCAAGATCCGCCTTGTCTGAAGCTGTTATTATGATGTCATTTAGACGGGTTTTGCAGACTCTGCATCTTCATGTGAATCCATCGTCTGCTGAATCTTTCAACAGATGACATGCTTCGGAAACGGTTTTATTTTCAAAATAGGATAAAAATTATTTAGATTGAGCACAGTGTAACACGTTGATATGATAAACAACTGTGGAAAGTCCCCAGGAACACAGAGCAAATAATTGGTTCAACGCGCTGAAATTTAAAACTTTCGAACGACAAACATAACCTCACTTTACTACACTCACAGAACTGTATAAAACTGACAACTATGCTGTCCTACACTAGAATATAGCCACGAAGTATCTGGTTAGGGTAGAATAGATTATAGAAAATAAGTTTACTAAAGTAGGCTAACAGGTTTTAAAATTATTCTGTTTCTTAGGTATACATTAACCGTTTTTGGATCCTGAACGCAACATGGAAACCATCTTTCAATACGAATGCAACAGGGTGAGGATTCACGAAAAGTAACGAGAAGGGAATCTGTGTAAAGCAACCGGTTGGGGTTTTGTGAAAAGTTTTAAAATAGCAATCCTATATCCGTACTACAGAGGAAAACAGTTTACGTTGGAGTAAGGGGGGAGGTTTATTGGATAATGGGGGGAGGGGCGAGAATGGATAATGGTGTCGAAGAGTTAAGAGTTAGTTATGCTGAAAATAGTAACCGCGTTAAAGCTCTCTATTCAGATGCCCTAAAAGTAATAATAATATTACGTAAACATAAAATTTCTGCTTTGAGCCACTTTGGGCTGCGGTTATTACCAGACAGTCAATATTATGTAATCCTCAATCCTTGATTCCAGTATTTTATTATATAACGTCGATCAATTACAGATCAAAGGTGAAGACACTAAATGGCCTAATAAAATGTAAAGATCATACTTTTCGACCGCCATGTTTGTTAGATATTTTGTGGCAGTGTGTTAAGTTATATAATACTCATTTACAATTACCGAGGGGGGAGGCCCTCTTATATCGACAGCCATTTGTCATTAATAGATGTCCTTATCATATTCCCTCCTTCATATCCTACTCGATGTCTCTACCTTATTCCTACAGGAAATTTTAACAGCACCCCCTACTTCCATACATCAATACCAGGCTTTTATACCACCATCCTACCCTTATCAATCATTATTAGGTATTCCACCATAACTCTACCTTCATATCCTATTAAAATAAGTTTTACCATATTGGTAATGGCATATCCTATTATACCATATGCCATTACCAATGGTTAACTATAACCGCATCTTCATCTACCATTACCAGATGCCCCTAACATAAATCTATCTTCAAATTCTATTACAACAGAACAGTTCTTTGATATAACTATTCCTTCGTACACAATTACCAGGGATTACTATCAGAATCATATTGTCGATTCATCAAAATTTAATCCGAGATATCTCTTACATAATCCTATCTTCAAATCCTATTAGAACAGTTCCTCAATATAACTCTCCCTTTGTACACAATTACCAGGGATTACTATCAGAATCATATTGTCGATTCATCAAAATTTAATCCGAGATATCTCTTACATAATCCTATCTTCAAATCCTATTAGAACAGTTCCTCAATATAACTCTCCCTTTGTACACAATTACCAGGGATTACTATCAGAATCATATTGTCGATTCATCAAAATTTAATCCGAGATATCTCTTACATAATCCTATCTTCAAATCCTATTAGAACAGTTCCTCAATATAACTCTCCCTTTGTACACAATTACCAGGGATTACTATCAGAATCATATTGTCGATTCATCAAAATTTAATCCGAGATATCTCTTACATAATCCTATCTTCAAATCCTATTAGAACAGTTCCTCAATATAACTCTCCCTTTGTGCACAATTACCAGGGATTACTATCAGAATCATATTGTCGATTCATCAAAATTTAATCCGAGATATCTCTTACATAATCCTATCTTCAAATCCTATTAGAACAGTTCCTCAATATAACTCTCCCTTTGTACACAATTACCAGGGATTACTATCAGAATCATATTGTCGATTCATCAAAATTTAATCCGAGATATCTCTTACATAATCCTATCTTCAAATCCTATTAGAACAGTTCCTCAATATAACTCTCCCTTTGTGCACAATTACTAAAGGCCACTACCAAAATCATATGTTTAATTTAGGGATGGGCCGATTCCGATTCTCGATTCCAGGAATCGTCGATTCTAGGTGGTATCGAGGAATCGTCGATACTCGATTCTTCATCATAAAAGCGTCGATTCCGATTCCTATTTTGTTAACTATTAAAATATGCGTGTGGAGTAATTTATTACCAAAATTTATTATATTTGTGTGGAAAAATAATTAATTACCAACTATGTCTTATTTATGTATTAGTTGATTTGAATGAATTAAATGATTAAAGTAAACGAAAATATTATTATTTATGAAGCAACAGCAATCAAGATCGCAACCATTTCTGGTCGTTTGACATCGCTCGTCTCTCTCTCTCTCACTAAATGTCAGAACAAAACACAAAAAAGTACAGTAAAAACTCGATTAACCGTCACCGTCGGAACCGTGGCCATGACGGTTAAGCGAATAGACGGATAACAGAAACACTGTATTATTCCTCCGAAACTTAACCTTAATAAATTATATTATTGACAGATATCACTCTCACGGTTGAAGGTTTTGTGTAGCCTATTACATTAAAACAGAACTTTTAAAAGGTTTTGCCATATGACCAAGATGTTAACTAAATTAATTATTAGAGAACTAGCATGTAAGCTAATATAACTTAAAAGAATCGAGAATCGAGAATCGACTAAAGAATCGAGAATCGAAAGGAAAATTTTAGAATCGGAATCGGAATCGGAATCGAAAATTTTAAGAATCGGCCCCTCCCTAGTTTAATTCCTCAAAAAACCACCCTAAAGATCTCCACGACAATCCTACCTTAATCTACCAATATCAAAGATTCAACAATAATCCTGTATTATTTCCTGTTAGAATTCTTAAGGGATGTTGTACGAATAGTTGGCGTGTAACAATCAAAGCTTTACAACAAACACCTTTAGGGTACATAATACTCTAATTTTTATAAAACGACATAAGTCTAGTTGCAGATGTTTGTTTTGTCGTAGGATAATATTTGAAACCATTTCTAAACACAAATAATAAAATTTTGCCGCGAACGTGATAAGACCCTCCTAAAACTAACCAAACCAAAGCGACTACTTGGCCAGTGTTCGAGAAACCGTTCGAAACAACAATCAATCAATCATCTACGCTTTCGTATGCCATCTAGATAATTTCACCGGCCGAAATATCCATATGTCGTGATTAAACCGCATCTTATCGCAGCACGTTATCTAGTCACGTGACGTAAGCGGGCGCAGCCCTTCCGTCTAAAATTGATTAGTGCAACGCTTACGTAATGATGACGATTTCGATGAAACCTGTTTGTAAATAAGTTCTCGCGATTACACGTGAATGTAAAACGGATGCAAGAAGTAAAAGTAACAGAAATGAAGACGAAAACAAACCATCTACAATAGTAAACGTGACAATAGTAAATTACAAATTTAATTTAATTAGATTTATAATAAACGTACATAAAAATAGGAACTTTAAAATAAAACACATGAATAGATGATGCAATAAGACCGCTCGAGGATTGGCCCCGGTAGAGAGTAGGTGTGTTTGCTCACACGAGCATGAGGCAGTGGAGCTTCTAATGTTATTCACACTCCGCACTTACGTGGCTACCCTTCTCCCCCTACATAAATATCTCCATATCACCCAATGGGAAATAAAGATGCATTGAATGGTGAGCTTTACGGAAGTATCCGCAAGGATCATTGTCTCTTTGTCGAAAAACAAAACTTTCGATTAAGAAATAAAGGACATCTTTTTTCTAAAAGACTTTCACCTCTTTAGTTGTCACTCGCTTCTTGTGTCTATATTTATACAACCTCAAAACCTATGCAGATATTTTTATTTAAAATAAACAAACAGGAGCTAAAAATAAATTTTATTTAAATATTTCGTTAGCAAAATAAAGGAGAACTGTTTTTTTTTTCTTTTAAATACATAGGAAGCTGCTGCAAGATAAAATTTTAAGAGTGTATAAAAACTGGAAATAGAAAAACATCAAGGTAAGATAGAAAAAACCGTCTGGCAGAGAACATCTATAACATACATGAATATTTTTCATTATATACAGTACAAATGTACTAATTTACATGGTAAATTTATTTTTGTAAAAATGTGTCTCCTGAAGGAATCCTGAAGAAATATTACCTGCGCACAAGATAAAGACTCAAAAAGTCGCAATCATCATTATCGTGAGAAAGGACGACAGTTTTATTCCGTCTCTCTACGGCCTCAAGAACTAGATGAGCAAAGATAGGACTCGTGACAAGATGTAGTTGTGGGACAAAACTATCAGAAAGGAACCTTGATGATCCGGAGAATTGCTCAGGGCAGAGTAACAACGAGGAGCATTTTACGAGACGCACAGAACCCGTCACAGTTAGAGTCTTGAAAAAGAGAGTGGAGAGGGAAATAAATTACTTGAAATAGAATTCAGTCAACTCCCGATTATCCGCGAGATCGCTACGGATAATAAACCGCGGATAATCCATTGGCGGCAAACGCATCCAAATACTGTGTAATACAAGGTAGTAATTGGTAATTACTTTACTAACTAAAGTAATTAACACAGTATTCTTTGCTTACAGATTTATACAATATATTACAGACATGTAAACTTGATACAAACTACAATTAATTGGAAAGAACCCCAATACTACAAAAATAATCAAAAATAACAAATAAAACAAGCTACTTAAGTATATAATAATTCAATGAAAAACCCACTTACCACAATAACTTTATTTAATCACTTGATGTACATTCAAGTAGGTTCAGTACTTCTGAAGATGGTTACCTGGTAACCGAAACGTACATCAAGTGATTAAATAAAGTTATATTGTGGTTAGTGGGTTTTTTATTTAATTATTATAACAGTAGGCCACAGTTGGTCAAGAAAACATTCAATTAAAGTTACTTAAGATTAAACCCTTTATATATTTCGATGACCATGTCATCATCATCAGAGGGTCTTATTACAAAATTACAATCTAAGCAATCAAGAAATTACAAACTAGAGTGATCCTCTAAATCACTTTAGTTTGTAACTTCTTGTTTGCTAGATTGTAATTTTGTAATAAGACCCTCTGATGATGAAGACATGGTCATCGAAATGTACATAAAGGTTTAATCTTAAGTAACTTGTTTTATTTGTTATTTTTTATTATTTTTGTGGTATTGGGGTTCTTTTCAATATTTTCATTGTAATATATTGTACCACGCTGCTCTTGATATTGTACATTAATACAACCTCATAATACAGTACACAAATGGATACATTTTACTGTATAGACCTATTACTTTACATTAGCACAGAAATGTGTGTACATTAGCAAGTGCATACTTAGTAAAGGTTTCTTAAAACAGTCTGTTACTTGCTTTTGTTTCTTTTTTCTAAAAAGGCATTTCCTTTTAATTTGCGAATGTAATTTACGTGAAATTAACTTAAGTACTATGGTACTGAGATTCTGACCTAGGCCTCCTGTACAGTTAGGAGTCTGCCTGGAATTTCCAAGTTGCGTTCACCCTACAGCTCGGTGGTTCTAGAGGGATACAGTACGCCCTAAGTATAAAGTGTTTAGCCGCGTAATACGACCAGCACAATATTTCTAAACTGATTAATTAACCGGTATAAAGTCACATATTGTTTATTATATTCAATTTAAATTTTAACAAAAAATCACAACAACGTCCGCGCGTAAGCCGCAAAGAGGACAACCCACCCGCTATAATCGGGATTTTTCTATATTTTATTGAAAAAAAATCATGAAATTTTATTTTCCAGAATAAACACACGGTTGACTCAAAGTAATTTGTTTTTAGCTATCTCTGGATCAGTCTGTAGGATTATTATTGTGTACGAATGATAAGAAAAGATTGTATATAGGTAGATTAGGGTAGAGCTACGTATTAAGTTAGGAATATAAACCCCTTAGTAGAATAAAGGGGTATTAACATCAAGTGTACAGGGTCGTAAACGCGAATTACACCGACTTTATATTGGCATATAAGGAGGTACACACACTCCCTTATAAGATGAAGGTTAACCTAGTTGAAATTAGAGAAATATAATCATTTATTCGGAATAGGGGAAAATTATAGCATCACGTTGGTAGACTTGCCTCAGCAGGGGAGAGAAGTGTCTACCCACTACCCGGACGTCTCTTTTATTAATTAAGCTCTGCTGTTCTACTTTGTATGTTAAGCTATTTTTCACTAAAGGAAAAGAAGACATGGTTAAAAATCTAGTAGACAAAACGTTTATAAATATACAGTAGAACTCCAATCATCCGAACGCCGACTTTCCAAACCGCTGATTATCCGAATCGCTTAAAGATTTTCAGAAAACAAATTAAGACGTACTGCGAGTTTCAAGATTTTGATTCTGTCTTCATGTGTTATTGGGCTTTCCTCCATAAAGCTAGTGCAGGCGCAGCGCAAACACTACATGGATGCTGAGTCACCGTCTCGGCGCAGTTCTGTATAGTTGGCATAGTTGGGTGTTGTCGTGTTGTCCGTCGCCAGGGAGCGGCTCTGGTACTCTTTCCATCGGCCTTTGCGTATGTCGTTCTGTCGTTATACTAATAGAAAATCGTTGGAGTTGCCTTATCGTTAGCGGATAAGCTAATTATAGACCAATGAGATACGGGTAAACAGTTGGCTGAGATGTACGATATTGGACAATCAACGATTTCGGACACTAATTTCATACGCGTTTCGATTTATTATGTTATCATCATCAGTGATACTATTACAAACATATAACTTTAACTGATAATGAGGGGCGTTAGTTCGACAAATTATAACAATGTTATTTAAAAGAAACGAAACTAAGTAAAACCCTTCTTTTATTCCCTCGCCGGGTGTAGGCCGTAGTATAACAGTAAAAGAAACCTATGCATAGCTATTCATTCGTAAGCTGATCAATCGATCGAAGCTGTAAGTAATCGATCAATAGGAAACAAAAAGCTAGCCCTATTTAAAAACATTGGTTTTTGTAATGCGTGTTGCATCAAAGGTCATTATTAAGAAATTGCAGGCGTTGCGTTCGATTAGAAAACTCATATAAGTAAATTTGTTCAAAAATAATATGAGAAATCAAATAAAATAGTATAGTGTCTGTGGAACGTTCTTTTGGTCCCTCTACCCTCCCCTTGCCTTTGTTCGCCCTTCGCGGTCGCGCGCTAGCTTACGTGTGACCAGTAACATGTTACAAGCTCATACAATGTTTGCCGCAGAAAAATCACCCCAATATCCGAGTAGCTAGTAGATATCTCTCTTCGCCACGTTTGAAATCAGGTCTGTCTAAGCAATGATAACCACGCAATGCCATCATATACTTTCTACAGAGGATTTTATGTTCTTACCTTAATCCTACATATATTTGCAATCCTTTCAATCCCTTGCTGGCTTTAATAGTTTTACTATCTCATCGCTTTAACTAAATAGCTTGGATTACGATCGACATTCGATTCGTCCGGACTCTCTGTCGTTAAACGGAATATCCGTTTCCTTAGGTTCGATTCCTGTACAGTCCTAACCTCTCTCGTGGCTAACGACAGGTCTCGTGCATCGCGACAAGTATCGTGTTTGTTACTGATCTGTGAGCAAAACATGTTTGTCCGCATCTGTGGAACTCCACCTGTATTGTTATTAAGCTAAAATGGCAGCTTTCCAAATAAGGAAAGGTATTTTGTCGCCAATCCAAATTGGATAGTTTCACGTTGTTAAATTAGTTTATTCCGCATTAAAATAAAATGAAGGTGATTAATTCACTGGAATGTGTCTTCGCAGGTAGATTTTAAAAAAACGAACAAAACTTTAGCGTTTCTTGTTACACCTGTCTATTTTTGTATCGCAATACAAACAAACGTATTGACTCGTTTTGACAATGTGTAATTAAGTGAATACAAATTTTGCTGCACGTGAACAGAATACACTTAATGCAGATTTCAC
This sequence comes from Prosapia bicincta, assembly GCA_036971475.1. Lineage (NCBI taxonomy): Eukaryota > Metazoa > Arthropoda > Insecta > Hemiptera > Cercopidae > Prosapia > Prosapia bicincta. The sequence continues at coordinate 8,202,203 of JBAIZL010000004.1, read as the reverse complement.
TAATATGGTATTACCTTAAGGTTGCAATAAAATCGAGGAAAAATAATGAATAATGTTGCCAAGCGTTCTTATTTATTTTGTAACGTTCTGATGATGACAGTATTTGTAAAGGGTCAAAAATAATTTCTATTTTAAGTTAATATTTTTTATCGCGCCGGAACATAAAAATTGTACGAAGAAAATGTCCGAGTTCGCATCCCGCTAGAGTCGTAACCCTCTAGCAAATTTATATAGTTGTAGGTATATATGCGCTGTATACAAATATTTTAACTTAAATTAAGCGATAACATATGATTTCATATGACAGCTGATTTTATGTTAAAGGTCATATTGTAAAACAGGTGTTTAATACCTGAAACTTAGATTATGTTACTTTATTTATTGTACATTATTATGTGAAAGTGTTATTATTTAATAATTTTGAAATGATTATTTTTGAAGTAATAACGTATCTATATGCGTAGTGAACAAAACACGAGGTTAAATCATTTCTTTTGCGTCACGCTATTTCTGAAACGTAGCATATATTTCCGTCAGATTACGGTATGTCACCTCAAAGTGAATTAAATGATAACATATGATTTCATATATAGCTGATTTTGAGTTATAGGTTATGATGTAGAACTGCTGTTTTACACGTATATTATTATTAAAGCTGTTTCGAACAGTTAATAAATGTATTAATTTATTTAAATTTTGATAAATCTCGATACAAATCTATATTTAAGCACAGTGTTCTGCCTTTCCTAACGTTAGAATATTCTCCTCTGTTGACGCATTTCGGAGTAACTCCATTTTCAAAACTTGGAAAGTTTAACATAATTTTGAAAACTCCGAAACGCGTCAACGGAGAAGAATGTTGTAATGTCAGGAAAGGCAGAAAACTGTGCTTAAATATATAGAAATATTGCTAACAGAAATTAAGATAGTGTTTTACGAATTTCTCAATACAAATTATTCAATATACAAATATTATTTTTTTTTATAGGCTAATGACAGTTCACAGACAATTTTGTTTTTTTAAAACACTCAACGTTTCGAATTTCTTTTCGAAATTCTTTTCTCTTCGGAAAAAATTCGAAACGTTGAGTATTTTAAAAAAACAAAATTGTCTGTGATCTGTCATTAGCCTATATAAAAAAATTTTAATAGTTATTAACAGACAATAAATAAATATATTAGATAAAAATAATAATAAGTTATGTATTTTTAATCCAATTTATGAAAGGACAACATTTTTAGGCCTTTTTTATACTTTTATAGAACTGATCTGAATTGAATTAGTTAAAAAATTTGTAATCAGTAAATATCTAATAAATTGTGTTTCCTACATTATTTTATTATTATGTACAATAAATATGAATCTTTATTAAATACATTCCTTAAATAAAGATGTAAAAATTGAATGAAAAATGTATAAATTCATAGTTTCGGCAATTTTCGTTCACAATTTTGCGGAATTTTTTTATCACTTCTGTCGGGACTGCCCCAAGTGCCAGAGCCAAATTTGTTTATGACAGGCCTGAGGAAGTATGTTTTGCACGGAGAAAAATCTTCGTCTTATGAGCAGTCAAAAGTACAACAGTTGACAATTTAACAAAGTACACAAACATAAAACATCCTTGAATTTTCCCTACGTAAATTACATTCCGTAAACAGTGTTTGTTAATGTGAATATCCCTCTCGTTACTGATTTAAAAAAATTGTATAAACAAAAATATTCTCTTGGAATCGGCGACGCCAGCCCCGAACGTAAGACCTGGCAAAATAATGACAGCAGTCGGTCAAAGGTTCGTTGAACAACGACCTCTCTTGATTGTTTCAAGAGAAGGAAAGAAAGCTGCTCGTAGTAATTACGTCACAATCGCCGGCTGTAACTATGCAAAACCTATTCGAATTCAGCGCCCGTCCAAGTGGGTTCCTCTCACGCAAGCTATATGCAATGTACTTGCATTCACCAATTGCTGCATTGTTTCCTTTGCCGTTGTATAAGGTGATGTGCAACAATGATGTTCTGATGTTTGGCGCACACGTAGCCTGTCTGTCTAAGTTCAAGGTGCGGTAATTGGAATTTTCAAAAAAAAAGTACATTTACAAATTACAAATTTCATAAAATGTAAAAATTACAAATGTAATTTCTTAAAAGTATTAAGTTTTTATTCTTATTATTTGTATAAATTTGTATCTAAAAAACTATTATCTAATAAATTTTACTTATTATTTACTACAGTTAAATTTATTTCCAATAGGTTACTTATTATGCAATATTGTACAAGTATAAAATATTCCTAACAAAAATTCTAATAAAAATTTCCTTTCGCTTTTTGGTAAAAGAGGAGATAGAGTTGGGCGCCCACGGAAATTAAACTCTATCTACAACACTGTACGGAGATTTTGTCTTTGATATATCTGCTTAAGCAACGTATATATAATTACTGTGTCTCCTAAGAAGACCTTGATATTTCAGCATTCTTCTCAAGTCATTCTCTCTCTCTCTCTTTCTTCATCTGTCTAGCTAGCTATCAATCTCTCATTCATCATATGACACATTACCTTCCCTCAATTACACATACGTAGTCCATTTCAAAGCTTCGACCTTTTCATTAGTCTTTTTATTATTAGTTTCTGGAATTGTCCATTTATTCCATCATTTTTCATTAAGACATTATCGTACTCTTATTCTATACATCTATCTAGCTATCTACCTATCTCTCCTTCTTCAAATGACACATTATCTTCTCCGAATTACACATATATAGGCAATTTTAAACCCTCAACTTTTTTCATTGGTTTTGGTTACCGTCCATGCTTATATTCCAGCTTTCGTCTTCAGATCGTTATCTCTCTCTTTATTTTTACTTTCTCAAATGACATATTATCTTCTTTGAGTTACACAGAGAAGATAGAGACATAGTTCAAAGCTTCAACCTTTTTCATTAATTTTTGTTACTATCCATGCCTATATTCCACCTTTTTTTTAAAGTCGTTATCTCTCTCTCTTTCTCTCTCTCTCTCTCTCTCTCTCTCTCTCTCTCTCTCTCTCTCTCTCCCTCTCTCTCTCCATCCTCAAATGACACATTATCGTCTCCGAATTACACATATATAGGCAATTTTAAACCCTCAACTTTTTTAATTGGTTTTGGTTATCGACCATGCTTATATTCCAGCTTTCGTCTTCAGATCGTTATCCCTCTCTTTATTTTACCTTACTCAAATGACATATTATCTTCTCTTAGTTACACATATAGGGGCATAGTTCAAAGCTTCAACCTTTTTCATTTGTTTTTGTTACTGTCCATGCCTATATTCTACCTTTTTTTTAAAGTCGTTATCTCTCTCTCTCTCTCCATCCTTAAATGACATATTATCTTCTCTTAGTTACACATATAGGGGCATAGTTCAAAGCTTCAACCTTTTTCATTTGTTTTTGTTACTGTCTATGCCTATATTCTACCTTTTTTTTAAAGTCGTTATCTCTCTCTCTCTCTCTCTCTCTCTCTCTCTCTCTCTCTCTCCATCCTCAAATGACACATTATCGTCTCCGAATTACACATATATAGGCAATTTTAAATCCTCAACTTTTCTCATTGGTTTTGGTTATCGTCCATGCTTATATTCCAGCTTTCGTCTTCAGATCGTTATCCCTCTCTTTATTTTTCCTTTCTCAAATGACATATTATCTTCTCTTAGTTACACATATAGGGGCATAGTTCAAAGCTTCAACCTTTTTCATTTGTTTTTGTTACTGTCCATGCCTATATTCTACCTTTTTTTTAAAGTCGTTATCTCTCTCTCTCTCTCTCTCTCTCTCTCTCTCTCTCTCTCTCTCTCTCTCTCTCTCTCCATCCTCAAATGACACATTATCGTCTCCGAATTACACATATATAGGCAATTTTAAATCCTCAACTTTTCTCATTGGTTTTGGTTATCGTCCATGCTTATATTCCAGCTTTCGTCTTCAGATCGTTATCCCTCTCTTTATTTTTCCTTTCTCAAATGACATATTATCTTCTCTTAGTTACACATATAGGGGCATAGTTCAAAGCTTCAACCTTTTTCATTTGTTTTTGTTACTGTCCATGCCTATATTCTACCTTTTTTTTAAAGTCGTTATCTCTCTCTCTCTCTCTCTCTCTCTCTCTCTCTCTCTCCATCCTTAAATGACATATTATCTTCTCTTAGTTACACATATAGGGGCATAGTTCAAAGCTTCAACCTTTTTCATTTGTTTTTGTTACTGTCTATGCCTATATTTTACCTTTTTTTTAAAGTCGTTATCTCTCTCTCTCTCTCTCTCTCTCTCTCTCTTTCTCTCCATCCTTAAATGACATATTATCTTCTCTTAGTTACACATATAGGGGCATAGTTCAAAGCTTCAACCTTATTCATTTGTGTTTGTTACTGTCCATGCCTATATTCTACCTTTTTTTTTAAAGTCGTTATCTCTCTCTCTCTCTCTCCATCCTTAAATGACATATTATCTTCTCTTAGTTACACATATAGGGGCATAGTTCAAAGCTTCAACCTTTTTCATTTGTTTTTGTTACTGTCTATGCCTATATTCTACATTTTTTTTAAAGTCGTTATCTCTCTCACTCTCTCTCTCTCTCTCCATCCTTAAATGACATATTATCTTCTCTGAGTTACACATATAGGGGCATAGTTCAAAGCTTCAACCTTTTTCATTTGTTTTTGTTACTGTCCATGCCTATATTCTACCTTTTTTTTAAAGTCGTTATCTCTCTCTCTCTCTCTCTCTCCATCCTCAAATGACATATTAACTTCTCTTAGTTACACATATAGGGGCATAGTTCAAAGCTTCAACCTTTTTCATTTGTTTTTGTTACTGTCTATGCCTATATTCTACCTTTTTTTTTAAAGTCGTTATCTCTCTCTCTCTCTCTCTCCATCCTCAAATGACATATTATCTTCTCTTAGTTACACATATAGGGGCATAGTTCAAAGCTTCAACCTTTTTCATTTGTTTTTGTTACTGTCCATGCCTATATTCTACCTTTTTTTTAAAGTCGTTATCTCTCTCTCTCTCTCTCTCTCTCTCTCTCTCTCCATCCTCAAATGACACATTATCGTCTCCGAATTACACATATATAGGCAATTTTAAATCCTCAACTTTTCTCATTGGTTTTGGTTACCGTCCATGCTTATATTCCAGCTTTCGTCTTCAGATCGTTATCCTTCTCTTTATTTTTCCTTTCTCAAATGACATATTATCTTCTGTGAGTTACACATATAGGGGCATAGTTCAAAGCTTCAACCTATTTCATTTGTTTTTGTTACTGTCCATGCCTATATTCTACCTTTTTTTTAAAGTCGTTATCTCTCTCTCTCTCTCTCCATCCTCAAATGACACATTATCGTCTCCGAATTACACATAAATAGGCAATTTTAAAGCTTCAACTTTTCTCATTAGTTTCGATTATTGTAAATGCTTATATTCCAGCTTTCTTCTTTAGATCGTAAACTCTCTCTTTATTTTTACCTCAAAAAATATTATCTTCTTTGAGTTACACATATACAAGACAGTGCAGAGCTTCAACCTTTTTCATTAGATTTTGTCTTTGTCCATGCCTATATTTCACTGTCCTCTTAAAGTCGTTATCTCTCTCTCTCTCTCTCTCTCTCTCTCTCTCTCTCTCTCTCTATCTATCTATCTATCTCTCCTTCCTCAAAAGACACATTATCTTCTTTGAGTTACACTTATACAGGGCAGTGGAGAGCCTCAACCTTTTCCATTAGTTTTTGTCATTGTCCATGCCTATAGCCTATTCCACCTTTCCTCTTAAAGTCGTTCTCTCTCTCTCTATCTATCTATCTATCTATCTCTTCTTTCTCAAGACACATTGTCTTCTCTGAGTTATACATGTACAAGACAGTGCAGAGCCTCAAACTTTTTCATTAGTTTTTGTCATTGTCCATACCTAAATTCCACCGTCCCCTTGAAGTCGTTCTCTCTCTCCCTCTCTCTCTCTCTCTCTCTCTCTCTATCTATCTATCTATCTATCTATCTCTCTCTCTCCTTCCTCAAAAGACACATTATCTTCTCTGAGTTATACATACCCAGGACAGTGCAAAGGCTCAACCTTTTTCATTAGTTTCAGTCATTGTCCATGCCTATAGCCTATTCCACCTTTCCTCTTAAAGTCGTTATCTCTCTCTCTCTCTCTCTCTATCTATCTATCTCTATCTCCTCTTCCTCAAATGACACATTATCTTCACTGAGTTATACATACTCAGGACAGTGCAAAGCCTCAACCTTTTCCATTAGTTTCAGTCATTGTCCATGCCTATAGCCTATTCCACCTTTCCTCTTGAAGTCGTTATCTCTCTCTCTCTCTCTCTCTCTCTCTCTCTCTCTCTCTCTCTCTCTCTATCTATCTATCTATCTATCTATCTATCTATCTATCTCTATCTCTTCTCCCTCAAATGACACATTATCTTCTCTGAGTTATACATACTCAGGACAGTGCAAAGCCTCAACCTTTTCCATTAGTTTCAGTCATTGTCCACGCCTATATTCCGTATAACAGAACCAAAATCACCGACATTTGGAGGGGCATGGATAAACTGTTTGAGGTTAATATGGGCTTAAAGGTAATGAACGATTCTCTCGTTTTTCTATTCGCATATGTATTTCCTCTGCCTTTGTTCAATCTGCCTCCGATCGCTCAGTACCAACTGTCTTGCTGGTGTTTGATGTTAGCTTAAAGATACCGATTTGGTTTTCGTTACATTTTGTTCTATTTACATAATCCTCACTTGCTCCTTGAATTTTAACCATTAGACGGTCCTACTCGTCCATGTTACTAGAACATTTGCCGTGAACTTATCTTTTATAATTAAGTGTTTCTCTTTGTCTTCATTCCTTCAGTGCTTTCTTTAGCGATGACAAATACCTTTTTAGAATCGATGTTAAAGAGGATAGGAGGCAAATTCAACCCTGATGAGTACCTTTTATGAGTCTGCCTACTCTGACCATAGTTCTCTCTAATCCCAACATCATTACCCAATACGCACAGGTTTACACGCTTCATCATGAGCAGAAATCCAAGAAGCAAACAATTGGCCAATCTAATTTTAAATTATCGCTCAACAAAACTGCTACCAACACACACTCATAGACAACATACTCAGGAAAATTAAACATAAACACCATCAAACGGCCACACAGACAAACTACACAAAAAACAACAAATACATATCCCTCACTTACCACAACAAAAACACACACAAAATAGCCTCCACATTCAAAAAACTCCATTACCAAATATCCTACAAAACCACAAACACTTTAAGACAGCACAACGTTTTCAAAAGGAAACTGTCAAATACAAACTCTCAGGTATTTACAAATTAACTTGTAACGGTTGTACCAGCTACATCGGCCAAACCGGCAGGTCATTCTATACACGCTTCGAAGAACACATTACCAAAAAAAAAACAACCCTAAATCCAGCTACGCAAAACACCTAAAAAGCACCCAACACACACACACACACACACACACACACATCGACATACACACTATTCTAAATGTTCTACACACATTAAGACAAAGTAAAAAAACTAACAACCCTAGAAAGATATGAAATATACAACACTACGCAACAGATAAAGAAAACGTATTAAATGATCACACACACTTTGCATGAAGTCAACAGCCTTTTCTATTATATGACACACAACCAAAACAACCCACCCCATTCCACAGTCATAAATCCATTCCCGTTAGAGCCTTTACATCTAACCGATGCCGCCAGTAGAGGATTAGCTTCGTAAAAGGAACGATCGTTTTGAAACGCGTCAGCAATTAAGCAATTAGGCATTCACTTAGTTAAGTATTTTTAAATTAGTTTAATCAGTGAATTCAAGATGATTACATCAAGCAACTTCAAATGGCTAATGTTTGTTGTCACAGAAAGCTATTGAAACTATATTGTAAAATGGTGGCAAATGTGTTGCAAATATAACAAATAAAAAGAATAACAAACAAAATGGACGTACATTTGCATAGGTATGATCAGTCTGAGTAACCAGAGGGACACGATACTGGAAAACTCAGAACTGTGCTCAAGTACAAGTTCATAAAAGGGCCGTTATGGATATTTGTTTTAGGCAACTGGATCTGGTAAAAGTTTTTGGATAGTAGGCAGTATCTCTAATGCTAACACCAATAGACATAGGTCTTAATGGTTTTTGTATTTGAAATTAAAAGGTTGCATGGATTTATAAACGCAGTATGTATATCTAAAATTAAGTAAAAAATATTTTTATTTAAGTATTAGATACGAAACAATCACATCATTCCTGAACGGCTCAGTACAAATGGCTCGCTACAAAATGATCAGTACAAATGGATCGTTTTCAATGGCTCGGCACGAAACCGCTCAGTAAGAAATGGCCCCGAACGAAATGGCTCGCTACAAAATGATCAGTACAAATGGATCGTTTTCAATGGCTCGGTACGAAATGTTTCGGTAAAGAAAAGATCGGACGAAATGACTGCATACTCCCGGTCCTGAAAGGAAATTATAATATATGTTTGATAACGAAAATTTCATAAAGTTTCTCTCAAATTTGCGGGTCAAACGTTGTTGCAAAATTTGAGAATTGCCGTCACAGTGTCGCAACACACCTACGTCATCCTTCGCCACCGGTTTGAATAATAGCGTGCACACGTCATTTTATTATCATGTATAGAAAGTGTCCATGGTCACTTCGGTCCAGGTGAAACACGACAGACTTCAAGTGCAACTCAAACAATAAGAGTTTACTGGGTAAACTAAAATTTAAAACTATCGCATAAAATGAAGTGTCTATTTCACAACTTCGCTGCGTTCAGTTTACGCTAATATAAAGTAAATGTTTGTAGCCTTTTTCCCTTTTTAGATTTTGAAGCAAATATATGTTTTTTCACAGGAATTTTTAACGGTTAGTTATTACTTCTAACTTTCCTAATTAACTATGGGCCAAAATTATTTCCTAAAAGTGTACATGACGAATCAACTGACCCCTCTCAAATCTTCACGCACACTAGTTATCCATAGATGCACACCTATATCCATAGTCCTAACACGCTTATATCAAATTTAACACACTAATTATCTCGTCCACTTTTTTTTCTCCTGGCGAAAAACCAATTGTGGTTATCATCGCCAATCAAAAACTAAGACAAATACGCAATATTTTAGATCAAACAAAATAATAAATTAAAATTTAAATAAAAGAAATATTACAAAACAAACACAACTTGAGCATAACAGTAATAATATAAAATTATATACGTAACAATAAATATATAAGAATAAAGAGAAACATAACAATAAAACAAAAAACATCAATATATCTATAACAATAGAAAAAAAAATTTGAGTGAAAAATAGAAATATTGAAAAAATAGCAATAAAAATATAAAACTATAAATAACAAAATAACAACAACTAACAATAGAACAGTAAATAAACAATAACAATATTAAAAACATAACAATAGTCAACAATTTAACAATATAAAATCTTAATACCACAATAACAAGTAGGCCTACATAAAATATATTAAATATAAATAAATAATTTAAAAAATATACGCAAAACGCACAAAGAAATATATGTATAAATATAAAAGCATATATTTTTAATATTAAATTATAAAAAAATATATATTCAAGTGATGCAAAAAAGCGATCACTCGGTCAATGGCCGAGGTATTGTCCCGCAACACCACTTTTAAACTGCCTTTCACATTAAAACGGGCACGATTATTGGTTAAACCAACACAATCCACCAAATCTATGTTTTATAGTGAAGACATCACCACAGTACTGACATATTGGTGGATCTTCACGACGCATCAAATATCCATGAGTTGTAAAAGAGTGGCCAACGCGAAGGCGTGTAACCACCACCTCGTTCTCTCTAAGGGCAACAGGTAAACCAGTGTTTTTAACGCAGGTGTACTTGTAACCGACCTTACCTAGCCACAGAATTCGTAATGCTCAATACTCCCTACATCAGGAAGGTATTGCGTACTTCTTCCACTGAATCTAACTTTTCACATTCTAATTCCTACAAGGAGGTGTAAAAGGAGACACCTCTCTATTTTCATGCTAGAGAGTATACCTAAGAAAAGCGGACATACCCACTCGTGGCAAAATGTCTCCCTCCTCTAAGTAACAGGGATTCAGGAGTCCTTCCATTATTGTATCTAAAGTTTTCTTACCTTGTAACACATAAGCACTAGACAATCTCTAATAACACACTGTGTAGGATCGTATAACATAAAATAAGCTCGTAAAAATTATGTAAACTTAAGTATTTCATAAGCAAGGTTACATTGAACATAGAATACTGTTTTTTTGAACTAGGTACTTCGTACCCTCACACTGCTACCATTTTCAAGGGCATTTAACTTCGACTACTTATTAGGTACATCGTATGAGCCATTTCTTCACAACATATTTTTATGTTTAAATAGGTAAACATCTCCCTTTCTCTCTCTCTCTCTCTCTCTCTCTCTCTCTCTCTCTCTCTCTATATATATATATATATATATATATATATATATATATTTACATACATATACACACACACTCTCTCTCTCTCTCTCTCTCTCTCTCTCTCTATATATATATATATATATATATATATATATATATATATATATATATATACATATATATATATATATATATGTATATATATATATATATATATATATACATATATATATATATATATGTATATATATATATATATATATATATATATATATATATATATATATATATATATAAAAGATTTGAATGAGTATTAATAGTTATGATCTTTAAATTCAAAGAATTTGGCGGTGATTAAATCATATACAAAGAATTTGGCGGTGATTAAATCATATATATATATATATATATATAGGTAGAGAGAGAGAGAGAGAGAGAGAGAGTGAATGAGTAAGTGAGAGAAATATCTCAAATTTGCACCATCAGTATTAAGACAAACTCAATACCTACAAAAATTAAAAGAATACTCGACGACGTATTTAAATGGATTCAGTTTTAGCAAATAAGAGCAAGTCAGGTAGGTTTTACTTTCTAACGCGCTCTAATTAAAGTGTCTTGTACACGCGGTCCAACATAGCGGGTTTTCTCCGCTGCTAGCCGGATCTGGAGTTTCTGCTCATCTTCGTTCAAACTCGTGGATCTGGTCTGGGGTTTCCTGCTTTTTGGTGGCAGACGGTATTATGAAACAAACTCTAAAAGGTAAGTCGGCTACGTTTCTTGTGCGCATGCGCTCATGTATAAAAGCGCGCGCGCGCGCACACACACACACACACACACTAATATACACTCGCGTGCGGCCGTATTTATTGTATAAAATATTTAATTAATAGGCTACCTTAGGTTATGAATATATATATAACTTCGTAAACAAAGGTTTGGAAAAATTTGACAACATTAGTTCTGTTTCATAGAATTTAAATTGATAATCTTTTTTTAAAATAAATGATTACAACTAAAACCAACGAGGGACATTAAAGGAAACATGTTGGATTCCTATATTTTATTATTTAGCGTAACGTTTAGCTAATCACAGATGGCACCGACTTTTATAGCAGACTCCATTTAATCAACGAAATAAATCAGTGTAGATGAGGGAAATAAATTTAATAATACTAGTAAGTAATAACTTCAAATACAACTATAGTAATAGTGATAATGTGTTCGCTGCCAGAGAAATAATTATTAAAAATAATAACCTCTTGCCGTGTAAACTTGCTTTCGAAATATTTTCAGTCATAAGAACAAAATATCTAAATATAGTAATTTTAAAATTTTAAATTTATTTAAGTAAAATTCCTGAATAATTATTTCCAAATTTTTTAAAAGAAATTTCAACAGTTTTAGATAGAAAAATATTTTGTTGAATTTATTGAAACCATTTAAATTTGCATTCCTGCACGATGGGCACAAAGAAATATGCTACGTGCTCCAATAAATACCCCCAAATTAGAATATGCTAAACATTTGTTTACCAGAAGTCATAAAATTTAAATTAAAAAAAAAATTTATATAGGCTAATGACAGACATTTTTGCTTTTTTTAAACACTCAACGTTTCGAATTTATTCCCGAAATTCATTTTCAAGACCTCAATCGGAGCCCTTTTTCAAAAAGGAAATTCGGAAACGTTGAGTGTATGTTGAGTGTTTAAAAAAGCAAAATTGTCTGTGATCTGTCATTAGCTTATATAAAATATTAATAGTTATTAACAGACATTAAATAAAAATTTTAGTTAATAATATTATTACAATATAAAAAATATGCTGTATGACTGTTGCATACAAAATTTCAACTTAACTATATGATATTTAATCATCGGTGTATTTATTCAACACACACGCACATGTAGCTGCACGTTTCAGAAACACAAATGCAGTAAAACTTGCGAGACATAGCAAGAGACCTGTGCGATCTATGTACAGTTCCCTACATCACATTTACAGTAGTGGGGAAGTCGCTGATTCAGTGTTCTGTCGAATTACAGGATCGCTCCACCACAACAACTATTTTGTTCCCTAATGTGGCTAGAAGCGATAGAGAGGTAGACAGCTGCCAGGACTTCCGCCATCAACACTGAACACCCTCCTATGCATCTCAAGTCTCTTGCCATGGCCCGGACGTTTTAATCATGACTTTGCGTATCCCCAGTAACTTTAAGTGTAATTACAGTTATTAACAACCACATTGTCTCTGTATAGCCATCCAAGGATCCACCGGAAATTGAAATCTATTAACTATTTGTCTATCTGCGACTGGTTGTCAATCTAAGTATTGTAAATGAACGTTTTTAGTAAATCGTTTTCAAGGTACTTCAAGCAGCGTGTATAGATTTATGAGGCTATTATTATGAATTTATTTTGTTTATAGTATTTTGGATGTTTCTACAGTGGGTCCTAAAAAATCTTCCAAATCTATCCAAATAGGACTACTGTATTCGCAGGAGAACTTGTTAAAGAAAAATAAAACAATATTAAATTAAATAAGATTTTCGATGACATATTATTAATAGACAAATTTGACCGTCAATTAGATGTTTAATACTTATGCTAGTCCAAATAAATACATTTAGTAGTTAAAATATGTCGTTTTTTCTGTACAGTACTTTAACCCAACTATATAAAAATATATAAGGTATAGGGATGGATCGATTTATCGCGAAAAACCCTATTATGAACTGTCGAGTGTGCTGCAGTGGCGATTCGTATCGTGACGATTCACTCGTTTTACACTGGGTCGTAATCGTACAAAATGTTTAGTTACAGACATGACGTCTAAAAATTCGATTTATTAAACTTAGAGTAATTACAAACAATAATAGCATGGATAAAGTTAACCTAAGTTATCTTTTCGGTTTATAATTTACTATTTGCGACAAGCGCGAAATGTTATTCAGTACCATTTGATCGTTTGCATTATATTAGTCTTGAAACATGTGTTTGGAAACTTTTTTCAGTATTAATTTATTTATCAGTAGGCCTTATAAATTGTTTCTCCATGTAAAATTAATCATATTTGAAACAAAACATTACAGTAGTACAAAGGTAAAAGTCAAAACAGTCAACTCAAAATCTCACAAAAAATTAGTTTTTAATAAACAGACTAGTTTCGGCGATAATGTCGCCTTTCTCAGTCCTTGAGTGCTTAAGAAGATAAAACGTAAAACTTCAAGCAATAAAATAAATCTAACTACAGAGCACAAAACTTCTTCCTCGGGAGAGTTATTTATTTTACATTATGGTTATTATTTTTAATATTGTGTTATTTTTCTTTATCTCGCACAATCATTAACAAACAAACCCTATACAAAGCTTAAACAGTTTAAAAATTTTATAACAATGATATATTATATCAAAACACGTTATAAACAATTCACTAATAAAATCGGTTTATACAAAATTATAACTAAAAACAGAGGCAAGATAAATAAACAAACATCATCGCTTACACATTATTTAACATTGTGAATTAGTGTGTTTGTTTATTAAAAACTAATTTTTGGTGAGATTTTGAGTTAACTGATTTGACTTTTACCTTTGTGAATAGTTCTCACTAGCTAAGCTCTAATTAACTAAAAACTACAATAGTAAATTACAATAAAACGTTACTTACGCAAATGTCAGTGTGCGTGTTCTCTGGAGCGCTGGTTTTCTCGCAAGCGGGACACTGCTTGTCCTGGACTTGGCTTCCGTCCAACTTTTCGTATCCACTGCCTCGCGTTCCCCTACATTGCACAGTCCCGTACATCATCGCATTGCGGACACTGTTCGGAACACTTGCCGGATTCTCATGCACAAAAACAGGCCCAATCGGCTTAGAGGACGACGAAGACGGGGGTGTGGGGGTTAGATCGGAGAATCCACTGCTGCTCGCCGATGAAGATGACGATCCTTGCGGATGGTCGTAGAGGGGTTCGTTAGGCGGAAATCGTCCCAGCCTCTTCAGCAGTGATATCCTCCCGGCTTCGATATCATAACCGTCCGAACTGGACCCGGAGTTGCTAAGCGCACGCCCGACAGTGGCCACAGCTTCGCTCCGGCTCAAACTGACAGACAGGCGGCGCAAAGCAGCCTCGGATGAGAGAGCCTCGAGGCTTTTGCTGATCGTTTGTCCAATGTTCCTAAGAACTTCTTCAGCGGAGATTTCTGAACTATCTTTTCTGTCCACGGCGAGGCTGATCGTGTTCGATAGTTCACGGAGTATATCACACGGCGACTTTTGTTCTTCCTCGGAAATGACCCCGGGAGATTCCATCTGCCTACCGTAAATAGTCTTTCTCTGAGTCTTCCTGTGGACACGAACGGCCTTGCTGGCCCGCAGTCCATCCGCACGGACGGCAGGTGGCTTCCGTTGTCTGTGCTCATAACGAGGCCAGATTGGACGTGGTATGCAGTAGTCGATCTTTCCTTCCGGAATGGGACTAAGCGTGGGACCGCCGCGAACTGCCACTAGGATGCTCTTAACAAAGCCCGGGTTTTGCTCCAGGATGGCCACCGCGTCCTCCCGGAGGCGGGTTACCCCGCGATCTTCCTCCACACTCCACTCTGAGTTCGAACGTTGGCTCTCGTATCCGGAACTTCCTGACTTATGCTGATCTCCGATGCAAACACACTTAGAGTTGCTTCTTTCGTCTTCTTCTATGAAGATTGGGTTAACTCTGCAAAACACATTGATAACCATAACTATTTGTGTAGTAATAATTTAGCACGAATATAAAATGTATTTAAAAAAAAACAGCTTTTATATTTTTATTAACATTCTAACATCATTTTTAAATGTAGTGAACACGCTTGGATCCCTTGCAGGGAACTGAGTCGCCTACTCCCGCCATATCATGGGTATCTATCAGCTTCCGTGATCCATAGTTTCATACATTAACCATGGTCACAGCCTTATGGGTTTGATTTCATCCGGCAAGAAGTTGCATGTGTGAGTGCGAAGTAACCATGACTTCTGGTTACTTCTGATTTCTCTTTCGCATGAACAAATCAAATATAACAGCTTTAATGACAAAACAGTTGCAATTAAAACTAATTTAAAACAAAAAAGGAATTTTCAAATTGCTGTGCTGCAAATTAATCGTTTGTACAACAATGTGCTGAGATATTTTCTAATGAATGTTAGTTTCTACGGCTTTCCCATTAAAATGTTTTCATTTGAAACTTCACGTAATATCTTTTTTCAAAAACAAAATATTTTCCACCTTTTTTCGGCTCAGAATTTGACCACAACATGAACCGGAACAAACTACAGTTCCCTAGGCAGACGGTCTTCAGTTCTTGCCAAAGAAGTGTTCTGGTTTTGGAAGTTTTGATGTAAGCTGTAATCGTTCAATGTATGCAATGAGGAGGCGGATTAAGGTTTAAAAATATCTGCTATTATCGGCTACCCAAACGTCATCAATAATGGGAAAAGCATTGTAGCTGGCAATGCAGAAATTTCTTAGAAATTCAGAAAATATAATACCTTATGCTGACACCCCGAAAATTGAAAATGTTGGCAAAAAAATAATAATTTCACCACGCGCCCCGCACACATACACACACACACACATGTGAGGAGCAAGGGAAAGAAGAAATTCCTTAGCTGCGTTAGGGGCGAACGAAAAAAGAAACGCTTTAGCTACGTTAGGGGCGAGGGAAAGAAGAGGTGAATTAGCTGCGTTAGGGGCGAGGGAAAGAAGAGATGCCTTAGCTGAGTGAGGAATGGGGGAAAAAGAGGTGAATTAGCTGCTTGAGGGGTGAGAGAAAGAATAGATGCCTTAACTGCGTGAGGGACGAGGGAAAAAATAGTTGCCTTAGGTGTGTGAAGGGCGAGGGAAAGAAGATATGCCTTAGCTGTGTGAGGGGCGAGGGAAAGAAGAGTTGCCTTAGGAGCGTGAAGGGCGAGGGAAAGATGATATGCCTTAGCTGTGTGAGGGGCGAGGGAAAAAGAGACGCCTCAGCAGCGTTAGGGGTGAGGGAAAAAGGAAATGCTTTAGCTGAGTGAGGAGCAAGGGAAAGAAGAGATGTTTTAGCTGCGTTAGGGGCGAGGGAAAGAAGAGACGCCTCAGCAGCGTTTGGGGTGAGGGAAAAAGGAAATGCCTTAGCTGAGTGAGGAGCGAGGGAAAGAAGAGATGTTTTAGCTGCGTTAGGGGTGAGGAAAAGAAGAGACGCCTCAGCAGTGTTATGGGCGAGGGAAAGATGAGATGCCTTAGCTGCGTTAGGGGCGAGGGAAAGAAG
The DNA here is from genome assembly GCA_036971475.1 of Prosapia bicincta. NCBI lineage: Eukaryota > Metazoa > Arthropoda > Insecta > Hemiptera > Cercopidae > Prosapia > Prosapia bicincta. Next base: position 8,185,413 of record JBAIZL010000004.1, on the reverse strand, counting down.
AAACGTCTTAGCTGCGTTAGGGGCGAGGGAAAGAAGAGATGGTTTATAGGGGAGATGATGGATAAATGAGAAATTGTAAACAGATAAAAATTAACACTTCCTTTATCGTCCTCAGATAGACATCTGTACTGTTCAAATGCGCGACAGTAAACTACTTGCTATTCTCTATTTGTAAATTATACTAAATATATATAGTTTATAAAATACAAACAGCGTGTGCGGCCTCACCTGGTAACCGAATACACTTGCAGAGGCCGTTGTACATAGATCGCTGCCAGAGGATCGTCAGTGACAAGGTCGCGACACTTGTTCCGAGTCCCCGACAGCCATTTCAGCATAGCTACCGGCCCCGGACCGCTCCATCCGGAAACCGGTACTTGTCAGTCTGCAAACAAATTCATTTAAATTTCTATTATTACAATGTTGATTTAACGTGATATCACTCTAGTTTAAAATAATCATTTGAGAAGACTTTGGTTAACATATTAACAAACCTAAAAACATCAGTAATTGGAAGGAAGTAAAAACAAGGATCTTCTAGACTTTGAAGGGGAAAATGGTAGCAGAGAAAAGACAATTTTAATAAGGGAAAATAAACAAACTTAATAGACAAACTAATGTAACAGTTTAGACTACTAATAAAGGCTTAAAGTAAACAAATGTTGAAGAGAGAATATTTTTTGTAGGCTATTACATTAAAACGGAACTATTAAACGGCTTCACCATATGGCCAAGATGTTAACTAAATTCATTATTACAGAATATCATGTAGACCTATATACTTTAAAAGAATCTAGAATAGGAAAAAAATATTAGAATCGAAATCGGAATCGAATTAGGTATCGGCCCATCCCACATTTTTTACGTAGATAAGATTAAGCTATGACCATGAATCCATCTGATAGGACTGATCCATGGCACCAGAAGTGCGTACCTAAATAAAACCTACTCTCTCTCGGGGCCAGAAAGATGTGACTACTCGTACAAAGAAGAATAAGATAAAGCAGATGAAACAGAAAGACCAAATGACGTTCTGGAAAACGTGACAAAACGCGTGGGTAAGGGTCGCTTCTGCAGGGATGAAGGAGTCTACCAGCTACCCTGTAGTGATGTTTAAAATATTACAACAATACTGAGCTACAATATAGATTGAGGGAAATGTAATGTAAATCAAAACTTAATTGTAAGTAAATAAGTTGTGTAAGGTTCAAAACACGGCAACAGTTCCAAATAAAACTAAAAGAATGGCTAAGATACAAGACAACAAATTCAAAACTAGTTTCTAATATAAACATGTAATTATATTTTCACGGAACTTCACCACACTGAAACCGAATTGGTTTTATATAGCAACGACTACTGCATACCGAGTTTCCTTGCAAAGGGTGTTTGAGAAAATGGCTAGCACTGTACTTATTTGTACATCAAACATCTCACATCAATTTTCGTTCTTGGGTCCAACAATTGTAACATGGTTTGGCATTGCCCCCCCCCCCATCAAAGACACACTTTGACCACTTCTTTGGTTATTTACAATTTTTACTGCCCTAAATTCAATTAATTATTTCTTTCATCCCGATCCACTTTCTTGTAGTATTTACCGATGTTGTTATAATACGAATATACCAAATAAGCACAACACAGGTTTTCAGATATTCGTTTTAGACCAATAAATGTTCCCCGATTTCGTTGTAAAGTTTCTACATACTTTGCAACCGTCTTCAGTTTTTTGGTTCGTTCTGAACCTTTACACATTCTGTAGAATGTATTTACAGTACATTTTGATTAATGACTTTAGAAAATCATCGTTTTTGGGGTCATTGTCAGTGCAGTAACAATCTTTCTATCCAGACACTTGCGTCCAAAAGTGGTTGACAATAAAATCAACGCTCATGTTAAAACGGTACTCTTTAATGTAAAAGTATTATTTATTGTGAGAATGCAGTAGTAATATTAATCCAAGGGAACAGCACAGATATCTGAAGCAACGGAAGCACCAAAGCGGGCAATCTAGCGTCAGTCGTTCCATTACGAGATACTTTCACCGTTGATTGCTTCTTCAGATAAACGCACGCGCTACTGCCTTATCACGGTGTCATCCCATTGGCTACTTGGAAACATTTGCGTTTGACATTCTGAAGCAACTCACTCTTAGGGACATTATTTACATGTTTAAAATGTCGCCTTCTGAATCAGTTTATACAATGTTCTTTGTATCAAACGTCTTGTATAAATAATTTTTAATATTATATTCTCTTTTTAAATTACCACAAACCCACAACATCAACCCTTACTTCCTTAGTGGGTAGATATCGCCACATAGACGGGATGCATAGAAAACCGCTACACAGAGCTGCTGAAAAACCAGCTCATGTAAAATATCATTACTGATAGTTCTAACTCATCCAACAGGCCAGCTCATTTAAAATATCCCTACTGACACACCATCTTATGTACATAACCCTACTGACACGCCATATCATGTAAACTATCCCTGAGACACCATCTTATGTAAAATATCCCTACTGACGCACGTCTTATGTAACATATCTCTACTGAGGCACCGTCTTATGTAACATATCCCTACTGAGGCACCGTCTTATGTAACATAGCCCTACTGAGGCACCGTCTTATGCAACATATCCCTACTGAGGCACCGTCTTATGTAACATATCCCTAATGAGGCACCGTCTTATGTAACATATCCCTACTGAGGCACCGTCTTATGTAACACATCTCTACTGAGGCACCGTCTTATGTAACATATCTCTACTGAGGCACCGTCTTATGTAACATATCTCTACTGAGGCACCGTCTTATGTAACATATCCCTACTGAGGCACCGTCTTATGTAACATATCTCTACTGAGGCACCGTCTTATGTAACATATCTCTACTGAGGCACCGTCTTATGTAACATATCCCTACTGAGGCACCGTCTTATGTAACATATCTCTACTGTGGCACCGTCTTATGTAACATATCCCTACTGAGACACCATCTCATGTACATAACCCTACTGACACGCCATATCATGTAAAATATCCCTACTGAGGCACCGTCTTATGTAACATATCCCTACTGAGGCACCGTCTTATGTAACATATCCCTACTGAGACACCATCTCATGTACATAACCCTACTGACACGCCATATCATGTAAAATATCCCTACTGAGGCACCGTCTTATGTAACATATCCCTACTGAGGCACCGTCTTATGTAACATATCCCTACTGAGACACCATCTCATGTACATAACCCTACTGACACGCCATATCATGTAAAATATCCCTATTGAGACACCGTCTTATGTAACATATCTCTACTGAGGCACCGCCTTATGTAACATATCTCTACTGATGCATCGTCTTATGTAACATATCTCTACTGACACGCCATATCATGTAAAATATCCCTACGGAGACACCATTTTATGTAAAATATGATCGGTGTCGTCCTCATCACCACGACAGTTAGAGGAAAAGTTACCATTGACAAAGTATAACTACAGTCTCATGAAATCTCACCCTTTGATAAGTCTCTTTCGATTATATCGAATTTATCACCTTATCGATGTTATCAATTAAACGCAAAGTTACCACTGACAAAGTGAAAATCCTTTTTTCACCCATTTTGACTCGGAAAATCCAAATTCTTGAAAGTAATTAGCAAATAGTTTAGGGGTGGATGACCTTTTTTGACAACTGGAGTCTGATTTGTATGTTTTTTTCGCTTGTCAAGTTTACGACTTAACCTCGTCAATTGCTATTATTTACTCATGTACGCATCTTTCGTGCCACTGGAGATTTTGGTAAATAATACGGATTCTAATGAATATCACAAAACAATAATTGAACTTTAATGTTTATAGAACGTTCCAAATAACTGCCGTTAAGGTTTTGTAATGGCTGCTACAAAATCTTCAAAATATTTTAAAAAATTAAAAACTGTAATATTTAATAAGGATGTTTTAATCTGTATTCCTTTTACAAATGTTATTTTTAAAAAAACATATTTCCACTACATTACTATATTGGCATATTAATATGTAGCTACATATTATCCTATAAGAGCAATTTTTGTTAAGAAAAGAGAAAACATTTTTGCTACGTAAGCTAACAGATTGCCGTATTGAACGAAATACCTCCATTTTCCACTGTAATGGAACAGAATACTCCTTTGAGATTATTCGATTACCTTACATGTGAAATTTTAATTTTGTTTTTTAAAAATTACAAACTGGTTTATCGTACAATAGTTTTGTTTTATTTTACAATGGCTTTTGTTAATGTCTAATGGTTTGTGTTTATTGCATAATGGTTTGTTTTATTGTATATTAACTTTTATTGAAATTATTTTGATTTTATAGAGTTTTGAGTGTGTTGGTTTTTAGACGTTATGTTTGTACTACTTAAACTTCTACACACTATTTATGGTTGGAACATTTAAAATTACAGGCTTTATGTAAATGTATTTTTAAGTAACGATCGGAAAAACTAAAACTCTGGATTGAGAAGTCTTTGTCAAGTATTACTAAAACCCCATAGAGTAATTGTCATAGATGTAAAGAAATCTTTAAAAGAAAAGCTCCTGACATTCATGAAAATTACTTTCTCAATGGCTATATTGTTTAAATTTGTACTAAATGTATTAGTCTCGATATGGATGTAAGTTTGACTGTGGTTGAAACGTTTACTACGACAATAAATTAACTGCTTATTCAATTATTGTCAGGGACTTTATTTGTTTCCAAACACAATACGTAAGCTTCTTATTATAATAAATAAATTTATAAAATATCTTAACTCCACTGCTCAAAGAACCCCTGGAGGATGTGAAACTGCTGAAAAGCCAGAGTTAAACTAGCCTCGGGTGAATTGTGGCTAAAAAACCGCTACAACAAGCAGGCGAAACTAATTTGTTTGTCTATAACTGAACACTTTTTTTAAGAAATGAATTAGATTTTACATTCATAAAAAAAATCCATAAAATACATTTGCTTACTAACAAAAAACCTGTCTCATACAGCCCAAGTGAAACTTTCAATGACGATGATTCTGGACCGTAGCTCATCAATTTGGTGAAATAAAAATGTCTGTAAAACACCAATTCTTGAACAACTTATTGTGTACGAGTTACCATAGCAAAAGTAACTAGTGATCACAGTAGCAGAAGGAATCGCGTGTTGATGTAACATCTCTCAGGATTTTCAGGTTTCTCCAAGCCCTTTACAAATTGATATTGCCTAACAAACCACAGAAAGTTCAAGGCCGATTCCACAATATCTTCCCAGGTCCCAGGTAACGAATCCTATTCCACCAAGACCCATTCTAATGTTATCCTTACTAGGCGTCTCAACGTCGGTGTTAACCGACACACTGTGCAAGCGTTAGGAGATATACAGTGTAAGCGATAGGAGATAGACTTTACAAGCGTTAGGAGATGTAAACTGTAAACTTTAAGAAGGTTCAATATGCGCACGTTAGGAGGTACGCACACACTGTTCAAGCTTTAGGAGGTACACAGTGTAAACTTTAGGAGTAACAAGGTGTACGCCTTAGGATATACTCAACGTAAGCTCTGTGAGATAAAAATGAAAGCTTTAGGACAAAGTGTAAGCGTTAGGATATACTCAGTGTAAGTTCTATGAGATACAGGTGAAAGCTTTAAGAGATATACAGTGTAAACATTAGGAGTAACAAGGAGCAAGCCTTAGATTATATACTCAGTGTAAGCTCTATGAGATACTGGTGAACGCATTAGGAGATATACAGTGGAGCAACAAGATGTAACAGTTAGGATATACTCAACGTAAGCTCTACGAGATAAAGGTGTAACCGTTAGGATACACTCAGTGTAAGCTCTATGAGGTACAGGTGAAAGCTTTAAGAGATATACAGTGGAGCAACAAGGTGAAGCGTTAGGATATACTCAGTGTAATCTCTATGAGATACAGGTAAAAGCTTAAGGAGATATACAGTGGAGCAACAAGGTGAAGCGTTAGGATATACTCAGTGTAATCTCTATGAGATACAGGTGAAAGCTTAAGGAGATATACAGTGGAGCAACAAGGTGAAGCGTTAGGATATACTCAGTGTAATCTCTATGAGATACAGGTAAAAGCTTAAGGAGATATACAGTGGAGCAACAAGGTGTAAGCGTTAGGATATACTCAGTGTAATCTCTATGAGATACAGGTGAAAGCTTAAGGAGATATACAGTGGAGCAACAAGGTGAAGCGTTAGGATATACTCAGTGTAATCTCTATGAGATACAGGTGAAAGCTTTAAGAGATATACAGTGTAAACATTAGGAGTAACAAAGAGCAAGCCTTAGAATATACTCAGTGTAAGCTCTATGAGATACAGGTGAACGCTTTAGGAGATATACAGTGGAGCAACAAGGTGTAAGCGTTAGAATATACTCAGTGTAAGCTCTATGAGATATAAGTGAGCTTTAGGAGATATACAGTGTAAGCGTTAGGAGTAAAACACGGTGTAAGCATTAGGATATTCTTAGTGTAAGCTCTATGAGATACAGGTAAACGCTTTAGGTGACACACAGTGTAAGCGTTAGGAGTAATAAGGTGTAATCCTTAGGATACACTCAGTGTAAGTTCTGTGAGGTACAAGTGAAAGCTGTAGGAGATATAACTGTAAGCGTTAGGAGTAACACGGAGTAAGAATTAGAATATACTCACTGTAAGCTCTATGAGGTACAATGTGAAAGCTTTAGGATATATATAGTGTAAGCGTTAGGACTAACAAGGTGTAAGTCTTAGGATATACTCAGTGTAAGCTTTAGGAGATACAGTATATAAGCATGAGGAGATACTCAGTTGAACCGTTACAAGTGTAAGTGATAGGAGATAACATATTCAATACTCTGTCTCCTATTAATGATTCGATTGTCCCATTCTGAATAAGCGTCTAATATTCAATTACCTGAGACTAACACACTGGAGACATCCACTTTCTTGACTGTTTACAAATGCCTGAGCCGAAACATAGTGGAGCAATTAGCGGAGAGACGGGCGCCAAAGAGCGAGCTGAAGAAAGCAAACACGACTCTCCTGTGTTGTCACACGTAGAGTGAGCTCGTCCTTTCCCTGGTATAACGCGATCAAGTCTAACAAAGAGACGAAATCAAGATCTCTAAGCTTTTGTCGTTTTTGAAATTACGTATATAATTTCAGTTTTATGTTTAAAGATTATTTGGTTTTTAGTAGTTTAAGGACTATTAGACAGAGTGTCTGATATAGCCTTCAGAGGATAGAGGAGAATATTGTTCTCACAAATATAAGAATAAATTCTGGAACGACATCCAACTTCCTATATTGCTTTATATTAGAAATGACATTTTGCCATATTCATGAGATCCCATATCGCTAATAAAAGATCTATAATATTGAGGTACTTCAAAACTGCTAAATGGCTATAATGCTATTAGTGAAATGTCATATTGTTGAAACGACAGTCATTTGGTATACACCTGAAATGACATATTGCCATATTCTTGAACTTTCTATTTCTATATTTCTAAAATGACATATTACCATATTCTTGAACTTTCTATTTCTATATTTCTAAAATGACATATTGCCATATTCATAAGATCCCATATCGTTAACTTTACCATATCGTGGTATTTAAAACTGATAAATGGCTATAATGTTATTCGTGAAATTCCATGTTGCTAAAAGTACAAATATCCATATTGCTATATAGTCTACCTGAAATGACATATTGCCATATTCTTGAACTTTCTATTTCTATATTTCTAAAATGATATATTGTTATATTCATAAGATCCCATATCGCTAACTTTACCATATTGTGGTATTTAAAACTGATAAATGGCTATAATGTTATTCGTAAAATGCCATATTGCTATGTAGTCTACCTGAAATGACATATTGCCATATTCTTGAATTTTCTATTTCTATATTTCTAAAATGACATATTGTCATATTCGTAAGATCCCATATCGCTAACTTTACCATATCGTGGTATTTAAAACTGATAAATGGCTATAATGTTATTCGTAAAATACCATGTTGCTAAAAGTACGGCTAAATGTCCATATTGCTATGTAGTCAACCTGAAATGACATATGACCATATTCTTGAACATTCTATTTCTATATTTTTAAATTGACATATTGTTATATTCATAAGATTTCATATCGCTAACTTTACCATATCGTGGTATTTAAAACTGATAAATGGCTATAATGTTATTCGTAAAATGGCATGTTGCTAAAAGAAATGTCCATATTGCTGTATAGTCTACCTGAAATGACATATTGCCATATTCTTGAACTTTCTATTTCTATATTTCTAAAATGACATATTGTCATATTCGTAAGATCCCATATCGCTAACTTTACCATATCGTGGTATTTAAAACTGATAAATGGCTATAAAGTTATTCGTAAAATGCCATATTGCTATGTAGTCTACTTGAAATGACATATTGCCATATTCTTGAACTTTCTATTTCTATATTTCTAAAATGACATATTGTTATATTCATAAGATCCCATATCGCTAACTTTACCATATCGTGGTATTTAAAACTGATAAATGGCTATAAAGTTATTCGTAAAATGCCATATTGCTATGTAGTCTACCTGAAATGACATATTGCCATATTCTTGAATTTTCTATTTCTATATTTCTAAAATGACATATTGTCATATTCGTAAGATCCCATATCGCTAACTTTCCCATATCGTGGTATTTAAAACTGATAAATAGCTATAATGTTATTCGTAAAATGCCATGTTGCTAAAAGTACGGCTAAATGTCCATATTGCTATTTAGTCTACTTGAAATGACATATTGCCATATTCTTGAATTTTCTATTTCTATATTTCTAAAATGACATATTGTTATATTCATAAGATCCCATATCGCTAACTTTACCATATCGTGGTATTTAAAACTGATAAATGGCTATAAAGTTATTCGTAAAATGCCATATTGCTATGTAGTCTACCTGAAATGACATATTGCCATATTCTTGAACTTTCTATTTCTATATTTCTAAAATGACATATTGTTATATTCATAAGATCCCATATCGCTAACTTTCCCATATCGTGGTATTTAAAACTGATAAATGGCTATAAAGTTATTCGTAAAATGCCATATTGCTATGTAGTCTACCTGAAATGACATATTGCCATATTCTTGAACTTTCTATTTCTATATTTCTAAAATGACATATTGTTATATTCATAAGATCCCATATCGCTAACTTTCCCATATCGTGGTATTTAAAACTGATAAATGGCTATAAAGTTATTCGTAAAATGCCATATTGCTATGAAGTCTACCTGAAATGACATATTGCCACATTCTTGAACTTTCTATTTCTATATTTCTAAAATGATATATTGTTATATTCATAAGATCCCATATCGCTAACTTTAACATATCGTGGTATTTAAAACTGATAAATGGCTATAAAGTTATTCGTAAAATGCCATATTGCTATGTAGCCTACCTGAAATGACATATTGCCATATTCTTGAATTTTCTATTTCTATATTTCTAAAATGACATATTGTCATATTCGTAAGATCCCATATCGCTAACTCTACCATATCGTGGTATTTAAAACTGATAAATGGCTATAATGTTATTCGTAAAATGCCATGTTACTAAAAGTACGGCTAAATGTCCATATTGCTATGTAGTCAACCTGAAATGACATATTGCCATATTCTTGAACTTTCTATTTCTATATTTCTAAAATGACATATTGTTATATTCATAAGATCCCCATATCGCTAACTTTACCATATCGTGGTATTTAAAACTGATAAATGGCTATAAAGTTATTCGTAAAATGCCATATTGCTATGTAGTCTACCTGAAATGACATATTGCCATATTCTTGAACTTTCTATTTCTATATTTCTAAAATGACATATTGTTATATTCATAAGATCCCATATCGCTAACTTTACCATATCGTGGTATTTAAAACTGATAAATGGCTATAATGTTATTCGTAAAATGCCATGTTGCTAAAAGTACGGCTAAATGTCCATATTGCTATGTAGTCAACCTGAAATGACATATTGCCATATTCTTGAACTTTCTATTTCTATATTTCTAAAATGACATATTGTTATATTCATAAGATCCCATATCGCTAACTTTACCATATCGTGGTATTTAAAACTGATAAATGGCTATAAAGTTATTCGTAAAATGCCATATTGCTATGTAGTCTACCTGAAATGACATATTGCCATATTCTTGAACTTTCTATTTCTATATTTCTGAAATGCCATATTGTATATTTATGAAATTCAGTAATCCTATGTTAATGACTACAATATTTCATTTCAAACCCGTAAATTGCTATTCCTGAATTGACACATTACCAAATTTGTATAATCCTTAACTACAAACCTATCGTATTCCTGAATTACCATTTAATTCTCTTATTGAAACATTATACCTTATTCATGAACTACCAGATTAGATAATTCCTGAACTGTGATATAAATATACTGATGTCATTTATAAAAATGACTGTCAAAAAAGAACTGACTGCAAACGAAAACAAGCTGCAAATAAAGGTGGGTAAGTAAAATGAAAATACAATTTCCACGAAGCCTAATCATGGAAGCACCGACGACTCTGAAATTCGACAACGTAGCAACTCCGTCTCCGATAATCTACACGAGAATGCTTTCGTCCACCGGAAATGGGACAATCGACTTCCGGTGCCTTAAAAACAGTTTCCCACAAGCGACCCACCGGCATTATATAAATACAATTGTAGGCTGCGATAAATAAACGGCGAATAATCTGTAAGTGCCCGGGTAAAAGTGGCATGATCTGCGTTCGTGCCTTCACGTTTCCGCCTTCCAATGGTGCTTCATCCTTCAAACACTTGTCTAAACAGTGCACTCGTGTTACATAAGCCGGTCGTCCTTTCATATGTAAACGATCGCCACTCGGTTATATACCAGCACAATACAGGCAAGACATCCTTCTATAGCAAGGTTTTAAAATTAATATCTGGAGTGGCAAGAAACAAAGGGGGGATTACATAACGTTTAGCTCGCTGTCAGAAAATAAGTTATGAAGAAAATGCTGTTCACTCCGTGTCCGCTTGAATAAGTGCCTGCCATTGGCCAGACTGAAATATTTGTTTTTGCACTTGTAGATTATTATAAATTTATCATAGCACTTAAACAGCCACATTTAAACCAAAAAGGTTTAAGAAAATATGTAAACAATATTTAAAACTTTTAAAGTAGAAAATATGAAAATGTGTTCATGTTACATGCGCGCGCGCACGCACACACACGTTAATGAGTAATGTGTATACCATTTTGGTATTGACTATTCTTCTACTTTGAAATTTACATTTTTACACATCTTTCGCCCATTAAGAGCACAAGGTTTGAGCACGGGAGGTGAAGTTGATCGCCTGCTCGTGGTGCTCTCTGCGTAATCTAAACGATCAACAGAGGCCGCCTTTTCTGCGTAATTCATAGGCGGGAAAAATGAAATGCTATAACCTTAACCAAAATGGCTCTTCTCAGAGCCCCAACGACAGCCTACGTGTGCTCCATTGGAATGCCGGAGGCTTGAACAGTAGTAAATAGGAGTACTCTCCTCCGCAGACTGCCCGCTCTGCACAGCCCCTGAAGCAATTTGAACGCCCAACATCTGTTCTAATGCCAAGGACTGCGAGACGTCCGCGATGAAGCATATGGCTCCCTCTACTGGACTGCCGAATCGTTGAAATGCCAAGAGTGGGCGTTGGATAAAGTGAAGTACAAGTAAAGTAAGTAAGGTTTGAGCACGAAAAGTTCTATATCTTTATATAAGTTCGGGTCTACATCTTTTTCTAGCAGCCTTGGATAAGTACTTGTTCTCTGACGTACTTACTGTCTGTTCAGGATGTGTTTGCGCCAGGGAGTGGTGAACTGTTCACGTGAACATAACGATTTCGGCAACCCTATTGGCTGAGTGACCTCGTGACAAAACTAAAATATCCTGCCGCCCGATTAACAGTTAGTCTGGAAACGTCCATGGTTACATTTGTTCGTCTGTTTATTGTGCCTAACATTTTTTAGTTGTGAGTGACAGTGGAATAATTTAAGATCGTTGTTTGTTATATTTGTGTTTGTGAGTTTGTGGTGTTGTTAAGTTTTTAAGGATTAACTTTTAAGCAATGTCATCCCCTGTCAAAAAAAATAAACGAGGACAAGTAATACACTCCGGGCAAAAACAAGTTATTTTACGCCTTTATAAAAATTTAAAGGATGAAAATCCAGAATGCCGTATCAAAGACATCTTGCAGAAAGTAGCGATATCTGCAGGAATTTCTGCTCGAAGTGTTTTTCAATCGTCAAAGAAAAAAAAGAAACGGGTACGCTGAAGTCTCCTGCCAAAAGAAAACAAAAAACCAAAACTATTTTTAATAATATGGATGACTTTTTAAAAACTGCTATAAGAAAGAAAGTACACGAGTTATTTTTTAAAAACGAACTTCCGACTTTAAATAAAGTACTACACTTAGTTAATACCGACGAACAGTTAGGCTTACCTAACCTAAGACGAACCACTTTGTTTCACATATTAAAAAAGCTAAATTTCAGGTATGAGAAACGTAACCTAAAAGTATACTGTTGGACAAAGAAGATATTATTCTATGGAGAAGAGATTACTTAAGAAAAATAAAAGCCTATCGCGAGGAAGGTCGTACGATTTATTATTTGGACGAAACGTGGGTCAATGCAGGCCATACGAAATCAAAGGTTTGGACAGATAAGTCAGTCTGTTCCAGTAAAGATGCTTTTCTGAGGGGTCTGTCGGCGGGTTTAAAATGTCCAACTGGAAAGGGTAAGAGACTTATTGTCACTCATATTGGGTCACAAAAAGGTTTTGTAGAAGATGGACTGTTGATTTTCGAATCAAAATCAGATACTGACTACCATTCAGAAATGAATGGTGAAAATTTTAAAGAATGGTTTTCCGCGATAATACAGAAATTGGACAACAACTGCGTTATCGTAATGGACAACGCTCCGTATCATTCTGTACAAGTAGAACGCTTACCTACGACCCGTTGGAATAAGCAACAAATTCGAAATTGGTTGACTGACAAAGGGATTTTTTCAGATGAATCCATGTTGAAGGTCGAATTACTAAAACTCGTTTCCTATCATAGGCCAAATTACAAAAAATACGTTATCGATGAAATTGCTAAAGAAACAAATAGAATAGTTTTGAGAACCCCTCCTTATCACTGCGAATTAAACCCAATAGAAATGGTATGGGCTGAGGTTAAAGGTTATGTTGCGTCTAACAATGTTACTTTTAACATTAAAGAGGTGCACAGACTGTTAACCGAAGGTGTCTCGCGTGTTACACCTGATAAGTGGGAAAAATATGTGAAACATGTGGTGGACGTTGAAGAGTCGAATATGTGGAAATTAGACAATATAATTGAAGACATCGAGCCATTCGTCATAGCTGTTGACGACAGTTCCTCGTCGTCATCGTCGTCATCGGAATCGGATTTTGCAGACCCCTTAAACATGAAATAATAACATGGTAAGTTAAAAGCTTGTAGCATAAATTATTGAATAGTCTTATTACTTTCATTAGTCTATAATTCTCTTTTTCGAATGATTAAGTGTACCAGTGTAAGACGTAGCCCAATTGCCGATGCATGATTGTGAACCGGACTCATAGCTTACCGTCCCTTGCACGTGTTCGCCTCGTGATTGTGTTTACATCAGGCGCAAACACATTCTGAACCGACTTTAGAGTGGCCCTTGAATATATTTTTCAAGATCCCGATATTTCCGAATTCAGCACTAAAGGTATTCTGTTACATTTTACTCTGTCTTGCAGACTAAGATTGCCCAAAACGGACGTTATTATATCATAGGGATAATATCTGGGGAAAGCTCTCTTGAAATAACCTAAAAATGGTGGCAACCTAAACAAGAATGGGAACTTGCAGTTTTTGTGTTATACATCTTGAGGTTTTTATAAAAATTACACTTGTTTGTAAAAACAAGTATAAGAATGGGAAGTTATAGTACAAACTTGATACTGCTTTCTGTAAGAGTAATGTAGGGTTTACGTGATCCATAGCTGAGATATATTATGAAAAATTATATTGGCAATACTGCTTTCTGTAAGAGTAATGTAGGGTTTACGTGGTCTATAGCTGAGCTATATTATGAAAAATTATATTGGCAATACTGCTTTCTGTAAGAGTAATGTAGGGTTTACGTGGTCTATAGCTGAGCTATATTATGAAAAATTATATTGGCAATACTGCTTTCTGTAAGAGTAATGTAGGGTTTACGTGATCTGTAGCTGAGCTATATTATGAAAAATTATATTGGCAATACTGCTTTCTGTTAGAGTAATGTAGGGTTTACGTGATCTGTAGCTGAGCTATATTATGAAAAATTATATTGGCAATACTGCTTTCTGTTAGAGTAATGTAGGGTTTACGTGATCTGTAGCTGAGCTATATTATGAAAAATTATATTGGCAATACTGCTTTCTGTTAGAGTAATGTAGGGTTTACGTGATCTGTAGCTGAGCTATATTATGAAAAATTATATTGGCAATACTGCTTTCTGTAAGAGTAATGTAGGGTTTACGTGATCTGTAGCTGAGCTATATTATGAAAAATTATATTGGCAATACTGCTTTCTGTTAGAGTAATGTAGGGTTTACGTGATCTGTAGCTGAGCTATATTATGAAAAATTATATTGGCAATACTGCTTTCTGTTAGAGTAATGTAGGGTTTACGTGATCTGTAGCTGAGCTATATTATGAAAAATTATATTGGCAATACTGCTTTCTGTAAGAGTAATGTAGGGTTTACGTGATCTGTAGCTGAGCTATATTATGAAAAATTATATTGGCAATACTGCTTTCTGTAAGAGTAATGTAGGGTTTACGTGATCCATAGCTGAGATATATTATGAAAAATTATATTGGCAATACTGCTTTCTGTAAGAGTAATGTAGGGTTTACGTGATCCATAGCTGAGCTATATTATGAAAAATTATGTTGGCAATACTGCTTTCTGTAAGAGTAATGTAGGGTTTACGTGATCTGTAGCTGAGCTATATTATGAAAAAATATATTGGCAATACTGCTTTCTGTAAGAGTAATGTAGGGTTTACGTGATCCATAGCTGAGCTATATTATGAAAAATTATATTGGCAATACTGCCTTCTGTAAGAGTAATGTAGGGTTTACGTGATCTGTAGCTGAGCTATATTATGAAAAATTATATTGGCAATACTGCTTTCTGTAAGAGTAATGTAGGGTTTACGTGATCTGTAGCTGAGCTATATTATGAAAAAAATATATTGGCAATACTGCTTTCTGTAAGAGTAATGTAGGGTTTACGTGATCTGTAGCTGAGCTATATTATGAAAAATGATATTGGCAATACTGCTTTCTGTAAGAGTAATGTAGGGTTTACGTGATCTATAGCTGAGCTATATTATGAAAAATTATATTGGCAATACTGCTTTCTGTAAGAGTAATGTAGGGTTTACGTGATCTGTAGCTGAGCTATATTATGAAAAAATATATTGGCAATACTGCTTTCTGTAAGAGTAATGTAGGGTTTACGTGATCTGTAGCTGAGCTATATTATGAAAAATGATATTGGCAATACTGCTTTCTGTAAGAGTAATGTAGGGTTTACGTGATCTATAGCTGAGCTATATTATGAAAAATTATATTGGCAATACTGCTTTCTGTAAGAGTAATGTAGGGTTTACGTGATCTGTAGCTGAGCTATATTATGAAAAATTATATTGGCAATACTGCTTTCTGTAAGAGTAATGTAGGGTTTACGTGATCCATAGCTGAGATATATTATGAAAAATTATATTGGCAATACTGCTTTCTGTAAGAGTAATGTAGGGTTTACGTGATCCATAGCTGAGCTATATTATGAAAAATTATGTTGGCAATACTGCTTTCTGTAAGAGTAATGTAGGGTTTACGTGATCTATAGCTGAGCTATATTATGAAAAAATATATTGGCAATACTGCTTTCTGTAAGAGTAATGTAGGGTTTACGTGATCCATAGCTGAGCTATATTATGAAAAATTATATTGGCAATACTGCTTTCTGTAAGAGTAATGTAGGGTTTACGTGATCCATAGCTGAGCTATATTATGAAAAATTATGTTGGCAATACTGCTTGTACAAAACAATGCTTTTCAGATTACTTCAGCTGGAAGATATTATGACAAATTTAGTAGGCAATACTGCTTGCCACAGGACAGTATTGTTTAAACTACAATTAATTAATACATAACTAAGTGAAACTATTTATTAGGAATATACTGTGGTTGAATTTAATAATAAATACACAAAAACCTCTTAACCACAAACTTTCTTTATTTTACCCATATGTACATTTCAGTTACCAAGTAACCATCCTCAGAGGGAAACATACAAAAACAGTCTTTGTATATTAGCCCTCTGAGGATGGTTACATGGTAACTGAAATGTACATAAGGGTAAAATAAAGAAAGTTTGTGGTTAAGAGGTTTTTGTGTATTTATTAATAACTAAGTGAACACTTAAATAGCTTACCTGCTCTTAAGCAAAGAAGAATACCTCTTAAATTTTCACTTAATTACGTATTATTTATTATAGTTTAATCAGTCAATTCAAGATGATTATGACAAGCAACTTCAACAGTGATGTTTAATTTACGTGCTCCATAGACGGGAAATATTGCAAATCGAGTTCGCAATACATCTTGCTACAAGACAGTGATTTTCAGTTTAAACGAGGTCCTTAGCTGGATGTTACTGTGGAAAGTTGAGTTGGCAATACTGCTCGTTACAAGAGAGTTATGTTAAATTGTTGGGATCCATAGATGGAGCGAAACTATACAGTTTTTATATTGGCATACTTGATCAAAAGAATCTACATAGTTCATAACCGGAAATTTCGGTAATAAAAATGAAGTAACCTTGGTTAAAATAAAGATGACAATACTGATAGCTAGAATTTGTTATGTTCTGTCAACGATCTTCTACTGGGCGATATTACAGAAAATTAAGTTGGCAATACTGTTGCTTACACGACACAATGTTTAGTTGACATAAACAATAACTGCTCGATATTATAGTTAATTAATTTGGCATCGTTTGTTTTCGAAGAAACCTAACAGATGTACCGAAGCCTGTCGTGAATGGAGACATGTTTATAGAAAACAAATTAATCCCAGCAGGTAGACGTGTAAACTCTTGGCGACACCAGTGGCTACCGTTACAGCATTAGTCGCCATTTGCTACAGGTGTGACTTTTGCTCTGGGTCATCAGAGAGCTTGTTAATCGGATTATGGGAAAGAATGACAAACATCTACCGCAAAACATGAGCCAGACGAAGGTCGCCGGATACAAAGGAAAAGCTGTCTGTCTGTATCTACTTTATCTCTTATCACTTTCCATTATTATTTTTGTCTAATCATCTATTAGCTCATAGTCTTCTTTTATATATCTTAAACAAATTTTCAATCGTTAATTAAATACGTTTAATTCAGCCAATCGTGTTCAAATACATTGTTTTTACCTCTAGTGGGTGACAATTAATGTTAACACAGTTTTTCCGACTACGTGGGTTTTCCGACCGTGGTATTTGCGATCCTATTGTTTGAACACCTGATGCAGTGGCGTTTCCGACCGATCGGGTTCGGACGTGGGATTTCCGATCTGTCACCACTCTTCCTATATAAACGTACACTAACATAAACAATATTCGCAGGTTTGTGGGTTTTCCCATTATATGGGGGTTAATAACGGAACATCCCCACCCCCTGAACATTCATATGGTTGTTTGACAATACATTCAGTCGGATCTGAAAGTTCGAGGCGTGCACAAGTTGTAGGCTGAATTGAGTAAGTTTACAGCGTTTTAAAGTGTACGTTTACAAACTGTAGGATCGGACAGGCTGAAGAAGTTGATAGTTGACTTATATCGCGAGAAGCAAAATGGAAATTATCACTTCAACCAAAGGGAAACCGTGTCTTGTGAAAAATGGTTATCGCTATCGAGTGCACAAACAAACTGAAAAGTATAATAATTGGCTATGCGTCAAAAACGAAAAGAGTAAGTGCCACGGGAGTATAAAAATTGCAAATGATGCAATCATCTCTGAACGGCAGCATTCCCAGCATAGATACAAATACGTCGGCGTAACTGTAGGAAAAGAGTCCGTGAAGAAAAGACAGTGCCGGTTTGTAATATTTTTAAAGAAGAGTATCATAGTATAAGAATCGAGTCGATTCGATACATTTCGAGTAAAATACTCGACTCGTCACATCACTATTGTGGAGGAGTGAATTGAATGGTAGGAAACCCCAAGTGGTTTTGTCAGTGGTCGGAACTCCCACGGATGAAATTTTTGTGATAGGAAATACCACACCTGTGTCTGTGGTCGGAAGTCCCAATGTCGGAAAGTCCACGTCACCGTTTTTCCAAATATTTATTTATTTTAAAAGTATAAATTTTTAAAAGTATTTATTTCGGTCGGATTCAAGCTGAATGACTCCATGTTTGAAAATCAGCACTTTGGCACTGAGTTAACTTGCCCATACCCGTTACTTACACACTTATATATATATATATATATATAATCGTAAAAGAGAGGTTCTTTGCTGCAATAATGAAGCATTCCAAATGATGGATAGAATGAGAAGCTATAGACCACCACCAGCTTCATAAATTAGAAACTAAAACAAACCGAATAAATAGTAACAAACAAACATAATAGTCTAAGACCATATAGTGTATAAAGAAGAAAATGGAAATCTGCATGGGAATTCGCTTTCTATTTTGCTACTTAATATTGTGATTAGGTCATATGTATATACATATTTATAATAATTGTAATTATAAAACAAAAAGTAACTAAAATAAAGATTTTCTTTGTTAACCTAAGTAGGAATTTACTTGAAAAAAATATTTTGATTTTATATTGAAATTTTTTCATACGACTAATAACAATTATAATGCAAACTGTATGACTACTACCATATGTAAGAATAACAGTTGAATGTGATTATATGTATGATTATGGGGGTGGGACTAATTTTTCTCTGTGAGGGAATATCCTTCCTGCCTTGGCCTTATAACAACTGGATAGCATTAAAGTAAGGAAGTAAGGAACTTCCTAATCAGGAAAACAGGTGATAATCCTAGTTCACATGTATGCAAGCATCATTAAAGAAGACCAACTCTCTATCGTCCTTCTTTCTAGGAATAATTCGGACCACGTGATCCTACACTAGGCCTTGTGTGTACTACCACTTTTGAAAACATATTGAGAACGTTCGATACATCAAAAGCTTCTGCATCCGATATACCTACATATATTTCAAGATTCTTTGTTATTCCACACCGAAGCCAATTATTGACCGTCTGTATTTTGACAGTCCTTATCATGTTTGTAGAAAATTATTTATACTGACCCTCTACTTCCCGTCTTGCCTACTGCGATCTCTCAAGGCCAAGTGCACGGTTACGATGTCGACACTATACGTACGTAGTAAGGGCAAGAAAGGTAACGAAACCTTTCTTTCTATACGCATCAATGTAAAAGAAGGTGAGTAACGAAGGATAGGTTGAAGGCAGGACTAAGGATAAAGTATATATTAATTCCAGGAACTTAGTAGGGTAAAATGATGCCCTACTCAACTGTTGCATTTTAAACATGTAATTAAACAGTTCGAATCCAATCTAAAGACATCAACTTTCCTAAAGTATCATCCACTACAAGTTTTACAAAATACTTGAATGGATGAATAAAAAACATTTTATTAACGATTGAAAGTTTGAACAAGGTAGACGTAGGGTGAGTGTGAACTGATAGGAATTAAGAAAGGTTATTTAGAAGAGTATACGTGTACTGTGTTTAGGCCGTCAGTAACGTGACGGCAGCATTACTGACAACATAATCATTTTCTTTCAAAAATATAATTAAGGAATATATTTTTCATCAATAGCGCGGGATTGTTAATGATCGTAATGTCTCCTAAACACAGCTGCTTTTGACGTTTAGACAAACCACAGTCGGTACAAGATTCTCTACTTAATGTGTTTTAAGATTAATTGTTTGTACTGGTACAGCCGCAACATTATGTGCTGCCGTTAGCCAGTATACACTCCTAATGTGGTCATTGGGCAATTCCATTGTACTATTTGACTAAACACTCTTAAATTTCAGTAAACATCTTATCATGTTATAATAGTAGCTTTCCATTTCTCCCTGTCTATCTGTTTCTCTCGTTCTTTACCCCTATTTGCCTGTCTTTCTTTCACTATGTCTGTCTTTCTTCCTCTCTGTCTGTATTTCTTTCACTCTGTTTGTCCATCTTTCTCTGTCTGGTTCCGCCTCTCTAGCTGTCTTTCTATCTCG
>JBAIZL010000004.1:8149949-8159949 GCA_036971475.1 Prosapia bicincta | reverse complement strand
ATATCACCAAATTGTTTAAAAATACAAATATCAAAATTGTATACAAAACTAATAATAAATATATAAACATAATGAATAGCAATAAAAAAACATAATATGCATGAAAAAAATGTGGTTATACATTAAAATGATGAAGCTGTGATACAATTTGTACAGGTCAAACCAAGAAAGATATAAAGTACATTAAATGCTTATAAAAAGCCAGAAATATAGAAATCAAATTTTGCAAATCATTGCATTAATAATAACCAACAATTTCCAAATATTGAAAACACGAAACTTAAAAAAAAAAAATTAATAAAGGAATAAGAATGAACATATATGAAGCATTCCAAATATATAAATACAGTGATAAAAACAAATTAATAAATTAACAAATACAAATACATTCTAAATTTTCAACTATATTCAATGTTTAAAATGTTATGGGAACAAGTTATACTTAGCAATTTGTATAAATTTAGCAACAATGCAATTTATTTCTAATTTAACACATGTTTTATTTCTTGCATTATTGTATTATTCATTCTTGATGATATTGGCACGGTTTATCAACGAAAAGCTTTGAAAAAAATTTAATAAATAATTCTTGTATTTAAATAACCATAGTTGTTTTTGATTACTATACAAGAAAACATATTATATATATATATATGTGTGTGTGTGTGTGTGTGTGTGTGTGTGTATGTGTGTATGTGTGTGCGTACTTGCGTATGTGTGTGTGCGCGCGCTTGTGTGTGCGAACATGCGTATCGGTGTGTGTGCTTGCGTGCGTGTTTATGGGAGAGAGAGAGAGAGAGAGAGAGAGAGAGAGAGAGAGAGAGAGAGAGAGGGCGTGGAAAAAAGATAGAAGGCAATAAGAATAGTAGCACCTAAATAGACTACGAAAGGATTGTAAATTTGAAACGGATGGGAAAGTAGAACAACAAGATTCTTCACAACATGTTTGAGGATCCAGTAAAAGAGTGGGAACCCAGGTAGGGTTGTGAAATAAAACAACCTACTAGGGGATATAGCTGGGATTATGACATCACATGTGCAGGGTAGTTTACCTGATGTAGACTTACTCTCTGTCGGGGCCGTAAGGAGGTTCTACAAGTCATGCCAAAAACAATTAGATAGGTTGGATAGAATTAGGGATGGCTAAGAAAATGACGTAATATTCTCTGGTACAAATAATAGGCAAAAACTACGGATTTCTTAGGCACAATATGTTGCTTGAAAAACGTTGGAGTAAACAGAGGTTGTAATAATTGTAATTATTATTCGAAACTCCCGATAGGAACAAATAATGTGTACATTTCGAAAACTAGTCATCATTAGGTAATTACATCTTCGTCAATGACTAAAATATACCTGCGTTTCATAAATGAGCTTCAATATTTTTTTACATATTTTAAAATCCTTCTATTGGCTCACACTCTCCTGATATATATCTTGTACAAATTTTCAGTCGTTAATAAAATACGTTTTTATCTATCCAACTAAGTTCAAATACATTTTTTTAACCTATTGTGGATGACAATTGATGTTAATACAGTTTTATCAAATATGTATTTAATTATTAAATTATAACATTTGTGGGGTCCAGCCGGATTCGAACTGAGAATCTTCATGTGCGATGTCTAGCGCGCCTTGGCACTGAGCCAACTTTCCAATACCTAGAAATATACTCGTATGTCACAAAGATGAATATGAATGCCCCCCTCTGGTTGTCGTCGAAACCTCCATTGTACAACCTTAAGCTGTTGCCATGGTTACCACACAATATCATAAATAAAGCTCTGGGGTAACTAAAATAAAATATTTCTTTGTTAACCTCAGTAGGAATTTACTTGAATTTTTGTTTATACTGTTTATTCTTATCAGTGACATTCTTAGGTTGGCATCAATAAAGGAAAATATAAAGCACTGATAGAACTTCCAAACAACTAGCATTGTGTTTACGTTAGTAATTCGCCGCAGCAAATTACACTGTACGTTTGTGATCACAGTAAACACGTCAGTGTAGTTTCACCACGTACAGCACTGATGTTATAAAATGATGGGCTACAATCTCACCGGCTCTTTTTATATTAATAATTCATCAGTGATATAAATGCGCATAACCGTTGCAGAAAGCGGAACCTGTTGTAACTGAATCGTCACAGCTTCGTTAACGTGACGTCACACTGAGCCTTCCGTAATAGCAAAGATGCAATGGCGTTAATATTGAGTGTAACTTATTGTGCGCTGTGAATAAACAAACTTTACCTGGGCGTGAATCCGGTATAATGTGACGTCAGCGCTTGGGAATTCTCACGGAAATGTGTAAACATCCGGAGATCAGCTAACTGTATCGCAAATTTCCGAATGGAAAACATGGCGGTCAATGCTAACAGCTGATTTCGCGTTCACTTATACATTGTTGTAAGGTTATGTTTAGATACTTTGAAAAAAAAATTTCTTATATATTCGGTATAAACTAACTTTGATAAAATTATGTAATCGTGAATGGTTTATTACACTATTTTAACCACTATTTTTATTACACGCAAATATGTTACTCCCTGTATTATACATTAACTGTGAATTAATATTAATGTCTAATGAAAATTATACTATTTCCTAAAGCCTTAACGGCAAATATATTTATAAATTCAATTTACTAACTTAATAAGTCATTACTTGCCAGATAATTAATAATTAGGTTTATTTACTAATGCCTATTTAAGAGCCGGACAAAAAAATTATACAAAGAAAAAATAACAGTACAAAAATACCTAGAAACTGGAGACTAATGTCTTGTTTAAATTCTCTTTCTTACATTAAAACTTGGATTAGAGTAGGCCTAAGAAATCAGATGTTAAGACCAAATACGTTGGTCGAGTAATATAGATTACAATGAAAAAAACCATAAAATAAAAAAAAAATAATAAAATAAAACACACAAAATTATTGAAGCTACAAGCTGATTTTAAACATGCCAAAGTAAAAGCGCAAGATATCTCTATCACATGTCCAAAATCTGGAAAAGTGTGATGAAATCAGATGTAATAGATACAGTTTTAAAGGATTTCCAGCCCCGAGAAACTAAGCGACACCTATGTTTAGCTGAGAGATACATTTGTATCTCAATTATTTTAAAAGATCCGTGTTCGCCTAAAGGCTGTACGCATTTTTCACCTGTCACAATGTTCTGACGTCATAGCTTACCCTCGCCTTCTGTCATAACTTGATCCTGTACGCATCTTTCGCATATTCCTGGTGTACGCATATTTCACCTGTCACAATGTTCTGACGTCATAGCTTACCTCACCATCTGTCAAAACTTGATCCTGTACGCATCTTTCGCATATTCCTGGTATACGCATTTTTCACCTGTCACAATGTTCTGACGTCATAGCTTACCCTCGTCATCTGTCAAAACTTGATCCTGTACGCATCTATCGCAATATTCCTGGTGTACGCATTTTTCACCTGTCACAATGTTCTGACGTCATAGCTTACCCTCGTCATCTGTCATAACTTGATCCTGTACGCATCTTTCGCATATTCCTGGTGTACGCATTTTTCACCTGTCACAATGTTCTGACGTCATTGCTTACCCCACCATCTGTCATAACTTGATCCTGTACGCATCTTTCGCATATTCCTGGTGTACGCATTTTTCACTTGTCACAATGTTCTGACGTCATAGCTTACCTCACCATCTGTCAAAACTTGATCCTGTACGCATCTATCGCAATATTCCTGGTGTACGCATTTTTCACCTGTCACAATGTTCTGACGTCATAGCTTACCCTCGTCATCTGTCAAAACTTGATCCTGTACGCATCTTTCGCAATATTCCTGGTGTACGCATTTTTCACCTGTCACAATGTTCTGACGTCATAGCTTACCCTCGTCATCTGTCAAAACTTGATCCTGTACGCATCTTTCGCAATATTCCTGGTGTACGCATTTTTCACCTGTTACAATGTTCTGACGTCATAGCTTACCTCACCATCTGTCAAAACTTGATCCTGTACGCATCTTTCGCAATATTCCTGGTGTACGCATATTTCACTTGTCACAATGTTCTGACGTCATAGCTTACCTCACCATCTGTCAAAACTTGATCCTGTACGCATCTATCGCAATATTCCTGGTGTACGCATTTTTCACCTGTCACAATGTTCTGACGTCATAGCTTACCCTCGTCATCTGTCAAAACTTGATCCTGTACGCATCTTTCGCAATATTCCTGGTGTACGCATTTTTCACCTGTCACAATGTTCTGACGTCATAGCTTACCCTCGTCATCTGTCAAAACTTAATCCTGTACGCATCTTTCGCAATATTCCTGGTGTACGCATTTTTCACCTGTCACAATGTTCTGACGTCATAGCTTACCTCACCATCTGTCAAAACTTGATCCTGTACGCATCTTTCGCAATATTCCTGGTGTACGCATATTTCGTGTATTCAAATAAACAGTGCAATGGTTATGTTGGTATTAGGCTACTATTAATAAACTGTAAGCAGGAAGTATTATGTAAACAATTTACTGATTTAAGAATATTACTCTAATAGTAATAATAAACCTGGAATAATTTTCCTACTCATTTAAATGAATGATTTGTTCGAGAAAGACGTTATAAAATCTCCATTTCGATTTGAATTTTTATATTATAACAAACTTTTCATTAATTTTTATTCAAGTATAATTTATTTGACAGCTATTGTTAAAAATTCATTCCGACATTGTTGTGTTATGACTCGGGAAAAAGACACGGGTTGCTTAGTGAAACCGTACAGTAGAGTCTCTAAATCGTAACTTTCGGGACCTATGGGTGACGAATTCGAGAATAAAACGAACTACGGAAGTCATGAAATTAACTTGTAATTGTGAGCAAACATAGAACATAAATGCGTACATAGGTATGTAATGTAATTAATGTTGTACTTAGATGATTTATGTCCGTCGACAAACACGGCAACACTATTACACAATACACGAGTAGCCTCCATTATAGGTTGTAATTACAATCATATAAACATCGCATCGTCGAGTTGAACGTAAATTTGTGTTGTCATTCTTTTCAGTTTGTTAACATCTTCATCGGATACTTCCATTTTTGCCATGAACTCCTTCAATTTTATTGCCATTTTTCTTGATAAGACACGGTCGAACTGGACCTGCGGTCAAAACAGGCGGATCATCGTCAACACTCAAAGGGTCGGGGTTGAATTGGGCCCCTAGAGTCGGGCAACATTATTTTTATTAAGTGATCAGACATTCGTTTTTATTTTAATGTACGATAGAATTAAAAACTAAAACATAACGGAAGCAATTAAATACAATAAAACTTTACTAAAACATAAAGAAATATAAAATTCATTAAAAATACTGTAGTTTCATCTTTTAATTATTATTTAAACTTACGAATAATCCTACCCAATAACGTAGCGCTCGCCAGGTCAAGCGAGCATTCCATTACGTGTACGTTTTTGTTAACCCTATAACGGTGACATGGTGAACCGTTCCAATGCCCCCTGGCAGTGGTGCGGTCAGGGGGTTTTATCATTTTGTGCGCAAATAACATAAAATATTATTACACGAATATTTATTTCGATATAAACAGGACATCTTTAAATCGTCTAAAATAGATGTTTGATCGCCATCTGACTGTAACCAAACATCTATTTTAGATGATTGAATATATTTAAAGCTAAGGAGGATGCGAGCGTTCCATTGTGTAGGCCATGATTGTAGAGGTATGGGTCCAATTCTACACTACTTTCGAACTGAACATGGGCCCAATTTAACCGTCGTTTTTTACGATCCTAGCAGACCGTGGGCCCAATTCGACCGTCAGTTTTACGATCCTACCAGACCGTGGGCCCAATTCGACCGTCAGTTTCACGACCCTAACAGACCGTGGGCCCAATTCGACATCACCCTCTTGATATCGTTCTTGGAATTCCGAATTCTAACGATAGTTCAACCGTTCTCTCACCTTTCCGTAACCGTTGTAGGATGTCATACTTATCATCCGACGTTAAAGTCTTATAAATACCGCGTTTAGACATGGCCTCTATATATAAGCACTGTTGGAAAATCTATAAAATGAAAGGAAACGAAAACAGATCTGTAGAATACAATTTGTATAAACTACAGTGTAGCTTCTAAAGCAAGTAATGGTGCCTATAAGTCTAATGCTGTGGTCAGTAGGTTACTGGAGACTTCTATATTTTATGACGCTTATGAGATGTATGAGAACAAGTAATGTGTTGAGAGATTTTCTCAGCAATCGAATAACTCGTGCCTGGTACCGGCCTTATTTGATTGCTTACACCCATACTATGTGACAGTGGAGAATTGCAGACGATTTTTGTTATTATTGTAACTTATGATGAATAGGGTAACGAATTAAAGTGTGATGAATTAGAGAGTTTCTACTGTATATAGGATTCTTGGGAAAACCATAGGAACGCCGTTTCCGCCCCACTACAGTACAGTAGAGGTGGATACACGAAAGATGCGTGCAGGATCAAGTTTTGACAGATGATGAGACTAAGCTATGTCGTCAGACCATTGTGACAGGCGAAACGAAAGATTCGTACAACGAAAGATGCGTACACCAGGAATATTGCAAAAGATGCGTGCAGGATCAGGTTTTGACAGATGAGGAGACTAAGCTATGACGTTAGAACATTGTGGCAGGCGAAACGAAAGATGCGTACACCAGGAATATTGCAAAAGATGCGTGCAGGATCAAGTTTTGACAGGTGATGAGAGTAAGCTATGTCGTCAGACCATTGTGACAGGCGAAAGGAAAGATTCGTACAACGAAAGATGCGTACACCAGGAATATAGCAAAAGATGCGTGCAGGATCAAGTTTTGACAGATGATGAGGATAAGCTATGACGTCAGAACATTGTGACAGGCGAAACAAAAGATGCGTACATTTAGGCGAACACAGATCTTATAAAATCATTGAGCTACATAAATGAGTTTACTTCTGAGCTAAACATAGATGTCGCTTAGTTCCTCGGGGCTGGGAATCCTTTAAACTGTATCTATTAAACCTGATTTTCATCACACTTTTCCAGGCTTTGCAAATAAGAAAGGTGGCGCTTTGTTCAGAAGTTCTTCCTGAATAACTTGGCAACGCCGGCCGGGTGGATAACAAAGCTTGTAAATCGATACATCGATCTGTGTTCGGAGCACGTCACAAAATTGGTCGAAAACACTTTCACCTGTGGCTTTCGACGTCTGCAGCATTCATCGCATGTCTGTTGTAAAAACTTGTTCCCATTCATTGCGAGCCCGCAGACTGGTCGGAGAGCGCAGCCCAATTTCAGTGAACGTTCTACATTTATCCGTGAATATTGGAATCAACTTGAGTTAAATAAAGAAAGGTATTGTGGCTTAGATTGGATTGAGGCGAGAAAATAAAACTCCTAGTTACGCGATATAGGAATGATCAAGCGTTCGAGGTCGCATACGTGAAGTAAACCTAGTCTTTGCCAGGACCATAGAGGAGTGATCATCCGGTACACCTAAACACATCCAAGACTACGTTAAAGGTCAATAGACTCACCTTCGTTATAGACGGCTGGTAACCATAAGGCAAACCGTCCGTCAGCAAACCCTGAAAGACTGAAGAATGTAAGTTAATACTAAAAGTACAACTATTCTGTGAGCTTATCTTGTGAGTTTATGTTAAAACAAATAAAAACATGCACAAAACTCACAAGTTAATCATTTATTAACTCACTGAATCATTATTGAGTCAAAAAATTATTAATTTTTGAGTTTTGTGTATGTTTTTATTTGTTTTAAATATTTAAAGGCTTAGAAAGACAAATAAAAACATACACAAAACTCACAAATTAATCATGTATTGACTCATACGCGTTTCAATGACAAAGTCATCATCATCATCATCAGCGAGTGTTACTACTACAAACTAACATACAACTGTTGTAAGCTAAAGTTTGTAGTAGTAACACAGATGATGATGACTTTGTCATTGAAACGCGTATGAGTCAATAAATGATTAATTTGTGAGTTTTTTGCATGTTTTTATTTGTTTTAACATAACCTCACAAGCTAAGCTCAAAGAATAGTTGTGTAGGATTAGAAAGGTTAACTGACTCATTTAGCAGCACTTTCCACAAACCTACATCGGTAATACTATACGTCTATCAAGATGATGGCCATATCGTTGACGAAACCAGTGATTTAGGTATATTGTGTATTAGTTATCATTACGTCTTAGTTGTTTTTAACAGTTTACCTTTAAATATTAACCTCTCTAAGTAAGCTTTAGAATATAATACGTTATGTTAATAGAATGTTTACATTTTATCGTCTCCAATAGAGAGAAGGTCTAATTCAGATAGAATTACGAGAAGGTTCATCTTACGTACCATGAATTGTAAGACCAAAATTTCGTAGAACATTGTATCCAAGCGAAAAAAAAAATAATTGGTGCATCAGCAAATGTTTATTTCCCTCCTGAGTACGAGGAGACGTCTTTCCACTAATCCGAACTCTTCTACCACAAATTGCTTCAGACGCGATACTGTAAACACTTTCTGCTACGCCGCACAGCTTATCAACCCACTTTTCTAAGCAGCTGGCTTCTATCATTATCTAATTTCCAAAATTACACCCGGAAGATAAGTAACGAGGACACAAAGTAATAAATATGCATGCGGTCGACCACTCTGACCATAACGTGTATCTGACCAAAAAATTAAAAACACCAGGCCTTAGCGTGCGCTATAGTAGATTAACCTCAAAGAAAGAGTAAGTAAAAGTAATCATAATTACTTCCGGTAGGGAGATGCGCAGAATATCATTAAATCCGTATCGGTCTGCGCGTATAAGCAGGTCCCTTCATTGTTTTGAAGTGCTTTTTTGTTTTCCGCCATTATAGAGACGCTGTGCATTTTTAATTTAAGAAAATAACTAATTTAAATTAAACACTCAAGCAGTAATTGTTGACCTAACCTTTCCCCTTCAAAGTGGACTAAATTTACATTAACAAAAGGGCTACAATAAAATTAGAAAAGTATAGAATTTTAAAAAATCAATGATAAGTACAATATAACTGGTTTTATATTCATGTGATATGGCTAAAGATATTTATATATATATATATATATATATATATATATATATATATATAATAAATTAAAAATGTTTCAAAAACAAGAATACTTTTAATGAATATATTTATTCAAAGCTTTTCGCCGATAAAATAGTACCAGCATCTTCAGGAAAATAATTATCTAATAAAATATTTTTACAAAATTTATTTTATCGGCGAAAAGCTTTGAATAAATATATTCATTAAAAGTATTCTTGTTTTTGAAATATTTTTAATTTATTATATATATATATATATATATATATATATATATATATATATATATATATATCAGTACAGTGACGGTTATTGTCAGCGTTGGCATTACATGGCGTTTTGAGGAGGATTACGTTTCAGGTAATATCATGCTTTCATGCAGTCAAATATGTGCATATGCTGATGATATATGCTTGGTTGCCAGGAATATTCCATCGCTCAAAGAGACTTTTAATATAATCAATAATGAAAGCAAAAAGATAGGTCTCTGCATAAATGAAGGAGAAACTAAATATATGACTACAAGCAGAGGGCGTAGCAGTACGATTATAGATATCGATGGATATTCATTTGAAAAAGTAAAAAGTTTCACATATTTGGGCTCGGAAGAGAATGATGAAAGTAAAACAATAAATGAAGTCAAAAAAAAAGAATAATGGCAGCTAATAGAACATACTTCGCAAATATAAAGCTTTTTAAAAGTAGGCTATTGTCTCAAACCACTAAGGTACGACTCTATAAAACCTTAATTCGGCCAGTCCTAACGTATGGAGCGGAGAGGTGGATTTTAACCGCCGCGATGAAAAATCACTTGACATTGTTTGAGCGTAAGCTTTTGAGAAAAATTTATGATCCTATCCACGATGTACAAACAAAT